>CABFOW010001928.1:30085-45976 GCA_902141385.1 Timema californicum
AGTAATGTGAAGTAACCTCATTGTTCTGTCAGCTAGTAATGTGAAGTAACCTCATTGTTCTGTCAGCTAGTAATGTGAAGTAACCTCATTGTTCTGTCAGCTAGTAATGTGAAGCAACGTCATTGTTCAGTCAGCTAGTAATGTAAAGGAACTTTAGTGTTGTGACAGTTAACATTGAGAGCTAACTAGTATTGCCTCTGTTGCTAATAGTGTGAATAGTAATGAAGAGGAGGTAAACAATAGGCAAGTTGGCAATGTAAATTAACACTATCTTTCACAAAGTATGTTTAGTAAAGTAATTGTTGTAATCTCAGATTCACTCAGTATCCATGACCCCACCAGTGCATATGTGAACTACTTCTCAGAATTGTGTCAGAGTATTATTATGTGGTCAACTATGTAGCAGCTCTGAAGATAAAGAATTATATATAATGCCTAAATTAAAGATGTTACTATAGAAATAATGTTTAAATGTATTTTAATATATTATTTCTACTATAAACAAATTGGAATCAATATTTTAAAACACAGTAAACAAAATTCACCAAATAAAACTAAAATGTGTGACCTCTTCAGGATAAAAATTACTACATCTAGATAAAGTATCGCAAGACCATGTTTTATTCACTATTTTGAGAGACACCGCAGCACCAGAGTTCAAAGATAAGAAGAATTTTAATTGCCTGTTTGTTAGGGGCACACATGAGGCCACAGAAAAAGATAACACATTATTCACCAACAGCTTTGTAGCATTAAACACTTGATTATTTAGACGAATTTCTTGAAGGAATGCCATCATGCATGCAAAAATGGAGCCTTGATTAGATAGATATGAGAGTAGAACTGACATTCTAGCCCTCAGATAGCGCTATTACATAACAGTGATGGGAGAAAAGAGAGATAAGGACGCCTAACAGGACATATGGACATACCAAGAGAATGTGGTGGAGTGCAGTGGTTTGCCAAGTGCCCCATGCACATGGGCAGGGCTTCATATTGGGTGGGGGTAAGCGGCACACACACACCCACCTCCAATGTAGGCAGAAGGCTTGAAAGTTGAGAGTTTTATGGAGATTCAAGATCTTAGTTGGGAAATTATAAAATTACTATGTACTAAAGTACGTTCGCCTATGAAAGCTATTTACTGCAATCTTGTATAAACAAATTTTAACCCCTAAACGCCCAGATCTGTGCGACAAGTAATGACTAAAACACTCTCGAGCCCAATCCATCGGCGCCAGCTAGACCTTATCTGTTAGAATAATAAACGGTATTATATGGGACCATAAGCCTTTATCCTAAATATTAAGCATCAGTTCATATTTTCCTCGACAGAAAGATCAATAAAAAGTTGTTTTTTTGAACAAATGAATTATGTTATTCCCAGTTGTTTATACCAGGGTGTGAATATGTTTTTGACTCCCGTGTTTTTCTTTATTTTACTTTGATTTGAGTGTTTGCAGTTGCTATTTGGTTTTCTTACATAAGTTTATATATATTTTATTGTTTTATTCTTGTTTCCTTCGTAGTATTTTTTATTATAAGTTATATAGGTCTAAGTGTTAGAACAATAAAAAATTTGACTATATAAACTAGGCAATGGAGGGTCCAAGTTCTAGGAGAGATGACTGACATTTTAGATTATTTTGATAATATAGATAATGATAGTGAATTTATGCCTGAAAGTGACTCTGATTTAATTATTATTTAGGCCTATTTATTATTTATATGCTGCATATAGCGTGTTTTCCAAAATAAAGGTGCTGACTCCAAAAGTACGTAGGCCTATACACAATTTTACTAGAGTTGATGTAGTTTAGAAACAAACACTACTACAGACACCAAACTTATATCAGATTTTACAGAAATTAATTATTTTTCTTCCATGAGGCGTGATGAAGACAAAACGCAAAAATTCAACTGATTTTTTTTACCTCTAAATTTTAAATAAAATTTTCCAATTTTCAATATTTTTATGATCCGTCTATTGTAACATGAGAGATGACTTTTATTTTTTCTAATTCTAACATGTTTAGAGCATACGTGTGAATATTTTCTTGTATAAATGTTGAATAGTTTTTTTATGGTAGGAACTCAGATACACAGGTAAATATGTAAAAATTGGCCTGAGTGTTTTACACCGGAATCGTGAAAATATACTGAGTACAAAAGGGTTAAATTTTCCAACCAGCGATACCTAACCTTCAAATGTTCCCAGATTCATAATTCATCAAATATTGAAAATTGAAAGTGGATCCCTTCTATAGTAGATGCAGAGAAAGTTTATTTAATAATTTGTCTAATAACGCTGTTGTCACTGTCTAGAAGTTTTAAAGTTATTACTTCTAGCTTAAAAAACACTAGTAGCTTTTAAAAGGTTAGATATTTTTTTAATTTGATCACTTGATAAAGCCTAGAGTTTTTATGAGCCGAAACTTGTTAGTTTTCATATACTCCAAGATGGTGAATGTCAAAACATATAACACCTGTGACTCGAAAAATCCCTCACTTACAACTTTAAAAATACAGTTGTCTAGAACCTCAATCCAAGACCCAACTATCGCCTCAAATTTTACTATTTTCCCAGGGAAAACCCCATGAGCTCTTTTTCAACTGTGGGGTATTCCATACCCACACACACCTGTATTTTCAATGCTATCTTTGTCACATAATCACTTTGAATTATTATTATTTATTTTTTTCAGAATGCCTATAGCTGGAAAATGCTCTGTCTGACACCCCACCCATCCTGCACATGGTTAGTATTATTAAGTATTGAACTCTGTACAAGTAAACTAATACCTTTTGAATAACCAACTATTAAGACAACTACTAACCCAACAAACTAGTCATAGTTACATTAAACCTTGTATGCAATTTGGTAATAGTGTAGGTCATGTTTTTTAGCAATGTTCAAGTTCAAATAAATGAGCAAATATTACCTTATCATTCAAGTGAATGAAAAATAGAAACCCTATACTTTTATAAAATGTTTAAAATGGTGGTTTTAATTTTATATTTAATGGTTTCAGTTATGACTATAAAAATAATGTGATTTAAATGCATCAATTAAGAGCTTGTACAAATATTTAAAACAAACAGAGGTTAGTTTGTACTTCCATGATCTATAACCAAGATCCATGGAAGCTACAAAAAATATGTATATATTATCTCTGGCAAAGATTTTTAAAAAAGTTTCTTAAAAATGTATAATGATTAGTTTAATAAGATACTGTATGTTAAAATTTATAAATAAAAATTTTGATATATTGAAATTTGTAAATAAATCATAAATTGATTGAATTTCACAAAAGAAATATTAAATAATGGAAAAATTTGTGGCTTTAAAAGCAATTGAGTATAATTACAAAAGTAATTTGTCAAGTTAAGTTTTATACCTCCACCCTTTAAACGCACTAATAAAAAACTAACTGCTTCAGTGGCCACATGGTCTAAGGTGCTACTCTTGAAATAAACTAAATTGCTGATGGTGGAGAGATTTGGGTTCGATCCTGGTCGGGTCTACTGAGGATGGTTTTTCCTAAATGATTTTTTTCTCTCTCTATTTCTCTCATTCTCTCTCTTGCTCTTTCTCTCGCTCTCTAAGTTTGAACTTAAAAGAAATGTACCTATATTTGCATGAAGGGAGAGTGTAAAATATGTTAGTAAAAACCATCCTAAGTACACCCGAGGTGAATATAAAACCCAATCTCTCATTAACAATCCAGTCTATTGCTGGAGTAATGCATGGGATCAACCAACCTCTGAGCAAGTGCATTGGTGTTAAGCTACTTGTAGGAACGAATAATAAGATGAATGTATAACTGAGAAAAGTTATGCTCCCTATCCATGATCGACCTAGTCTCTAAATGAGGGTCCAGCCAAGACTCGGCATGAGATTCTCAACCAAGTCACCGAGGTTGGTTGGAAACAGACCACCATAAGGCGTCACAAGCAAAACAATGCAATTAAAATGTTAAGAAAACTTGTTAATGAGAAATATACATAAGGTTTGTTAAACAAAGAAAATTAAAATAAATACATGTGCAGTATCTCATTTTGTACCATCATGTCGGTAATTAGCTTTGAGTTTTCAAATAAATGTCATATTTTTCCTTCTCAAGTCACTTATAGTTGTTGAGCTGTACAGATAGAAATGTAGGTATATCTGAACTCTTGGGAGAGAGAGAATAACATAATTGGTATACTTGTCTACATATTTGGAGTACCTCATTTATTATAATAACTCCGGGTAGCGCCACTCGGCAGACTGCCCTATCAACCTCCACCTTGCGAGTGGCACCACTTCATTAATTGCCCCAGTATGAACTACAGTAAAAGGAGCATCATCTCAATGAATAGAATAGACCAAGGAACCTATACCAGACTACCCATGCCCCATTCTAAAGAATAGGGAACACTAAGGGACAAAAATATTCCAAGAAAACAACTACCATGACCTTTACAGGATGTGTCTCTCTAGAAAACTCCCTATTCACACCTCCTAGGATTAGTTCTCCCTGCCTCCGCCCTAAATACAACCAATGCACCTCCAGACACCAGACACCACCCTTCACTCCTCGAGCTTCAAAACACAAACAACATCATTCCTGCTGACCCAAAAATGACTTCAGTCGATTCCCAGAGCCCCTAAAAGCTAGAACTGTGCCACTTTGCCCCAGTTCCTCCAGCTCCTTCCAACCCTATTCTCTGAGAGACATACCTAGAACTGTGCCACTTTGCCCCAGTTCCTCCAGCTCCTTCCAACCCTATTCCCTGAGAGACATACCTAGAACTTTGTCTCCATTTTGCAGCAAAAAGAGATCTTTCTTCAGCCAAGCAGCAACGCACAAGGTAACTGGCCTCAACCAAGGGTACAACCCCACCTCCTTCCCTCCAACTATTTCATAAAACTCCACTAGCCCAATCCCCTGACGTTAAAGAGTTAATCCAAATTGGCTGTTATGAGTAGAAGCCAGTATTTGACACGGATCCATTCTGATCCGAGGTGATGTCGAGATACAATGACATACCTGTTGCAGGAACTCCTTGTCCGGTTGAACAGCCTCTTCCCAGGGTGACTCTGCGGCCGTATGTTGGAACACTACACGGGTGTCTTTCAGAAAGTTTTTGCCGAACATGAACAGTTCCATGCCTCCAGTGCATGGACAGGTTGTCAAGGATTTCTTACAGATCTCAGGTATACCTGGAGGTTGGGCTGCAAAACAGGGTAACTATGTGATAAATATGTTCTTGTATAAAAAGAAATATATTAGGCCTGCCCAAGATTCAGAAAATGCAAGGGTCCAAGATATCAGGTTTGGATGATCTTGAAATATGTAATATTAGTTCCTGAATTGAATGAAAGTTTCAAAAACTCAGAAGTGATAGGTTAAGAGACAGGTTGTACGATAAAGTGTGAGTAAAGGATCTTAATGAGATAATAGAGGAAGCAAGAATAAGGTGGTATGTTTATGTCAAAAGAATGGGAATAGAAAGCCTGCCGAAAAGAATGTTGAAGCTGAAGAGTATCTAGGGTAGCAATAGCTAACCCATGAAAACAAAGAAAATGTATTTAAAATTTGTTTAGTTTTAAAAGTAACATGAAATTAATTAACACCTATAAAAGTTGAGAAAAATAATTTTCAATTCACCTTTATTATTTAAATTTATAATTTAAGAACCAACTTAAACAGGATATTTTACTAATTACTTGTTTAGCATAAATTAATAATTACTTTTCTTTCCCATTTTATTGAGAGAATCAAAATTAGTTTAACATTTTAATGTTGAAAATAGATGATCAGGCACTGCATGATAAATTGACTGTAAGTTCGGCCATAATTTAGATTCACATTTAGTTCATTATGGTGTTAGGAGAGGTAAATTTTGATTTTATTATTCCTTTAGTGAGTTTACTTTGATCAATTTAGCAAATTTTTCAAATTATGTTTTATATTATAACAATTATTTTTTATTCAAAATTGAAAAATGAAACCTGGACACGGGAATCAACCCAGGGACCTTCGGCTTAGTACGCCAATGCTATACCACTGAACTATCCAGGAGTCGTCCCGTGCCCAGTGTCATTCCTCACTCATATTTTAAGGCAGAGTCTATGATGGAAGTGCGGAAATTGTCGGCTTTATTCACAAGCTATCAGATAACACAGCCATCTTTGACTCAGTAGTTAACTATTACTGCCACTTGTACAATTATTATAATTATTATTATTATTATTGATTGTACAGGATTGCATATTAAGAATCAAATAGCCAGAGTTATTATTTGTGCTTTTAGAGAGGAATTCTCCATCTAAATATCATATTCTGATGACTCCTGGATAGTTCAGTGGTAGAGCATTGGTGTACTAAGCCAAAGGTCCCGGGTTCGATTTCCGTGTCCACGTGTCATTTTTCAATTTTCGGAACATGATATCTAGATGGAGAATTCCTCTCTTAAAGCACAAATAGTAACTTTAGCTATTTGATTCTTAATTATTTTTTAGCTTAGTCAAGATTTTAAAAATTGTCAAAACAATTAAATGCACCCAAGACCAAATGTAATTCCTGCACAGGCCTACTTAAACATATTGAGTAATATTTTTAACTGTATTGTTGTTTATAACTAATACACTCATAGCTTGGTTTGTTTGCTTCTTTGTGAGGGAATAAAGATGCACAGAAAAATAAATTAAAATTCTGGGAAACCAAAAAAGTAAAAGAAATTATAAATTTTTACCAAGAATTTAAAAAAAGTTACTGTAAACAATTATGCATTTAGGACAATATAAAATGTAATCAATGACCTAATACATATTTTTGACTCTTAACTACATAAAGGCATAAATATTGAAACTTACTCAAACAGAATTAGTCCTACCTCTCACAGAAAGGTCAGTCACGAGTTTTTGAGGGAAGAAAGTGACTTATATATATATATATTTATATATTAGGTCCCTGCGAGTACTCGTATTTCGATCTCGAGCTTGTCGTTTAAGCTCAAGATTGAGATCAAAAGTTTTGTAGGCTCGTCATTTTCAAGCTTCCACTTTATGTACTTAATAGTCTATTTTTTAAATGCAATATTAAGCATAGTCTACTTAATTGAGATGATATCAGCATTTCCAATTATAAATCATTCGGTTACTTAACAAATTGTTAAAAATCAATTTCAATTTTCATATTAATAACGTAATAGACTTAAGAACCACTTTCGACCGGTATATTTATTCAATATTGTCGCCCATTTTGAGTTATACTTGATTGAAGTTGTTTACTTGAATTGCCATGATAAAGAAATGAAAATAAAAATAGCTAAGATGATTTCTAAATAATTGAATGATTCTTTTTACTATTTTTACCTGTTCCCTTTCTAAAATAATAATGTATGTTCAATTAAAACTGTTTATATCAAAAATAGTTTATATTAAATGTTTTCAAACTCAAGATATTTAAAACTTGAATGCATTAATATGTTCAGCTACAAAACTAGCTCTAGTTTAGTTATTATTTAGCTGTAGAATTATATTGATTAACCTGTTTAAAATCAATGTCACTCTTATTTATTGCCATAGATTTACCAAAATTACCACATTTATATTTAAAAAAACACTTACCATTTCATATTGTTTGCTAGAAATATTATTTTTAATTTTAAAGTATGAGCATCAACTTTTACAAGCATTAAATATCAAATTGAAGTAAATTTCTCAATAAAATAATGTTTAACGAGGACCCGTAATCTCTGCATAGAGGAATGGAAATGGAACAGAAGATGTGATCAAGCACGATTATACTAAGGAATAATAAACTAAATGCGAAACACTTTAAATTTCTAATTATTTATGATTTTTGTGTTTTCTTATGTGGTTAATTAAGTTACTGAAGCATATTTTGGGGAAATATTAGCTTATTAAAACGTCAATAGTATTAACTTTTAATCAAGACAATGTAGAAACCGTCTACAATTATGTAAATTGATAGTGAAGGAAGCCAATCTGAAAGGATAGTTAGGTCAGGCCTAGATAGGAACAAACACACATCTCTCTTCATGTCTTCTTACACTTTTACACTTCCCACTTTTTCAAACTTCCACAGTTGCACATTGTTTTGAATTTTCGGAAATATTTGTCATATGAAAATACATTAATGAAAAAGTAATATTCCCGAAAATGCAAACTAATTAGCAACTGTGGAAGTTTTGAATTATAATAATAATTATTATTATTATTAGCACCGCGTCTTACTACCCGTTTGGGTTATACGCACTTACGCTAATGTGTAATGGTAGGGTGATTGTGAGATGAAATGGAGGACCTACAGTTTAACGTGGGATCCGAACCACGGTGGAGGCCTGGCATTCCTCACATTCACAAGATGTCTTGTCAGAGGTGAAGGAAGGGTTTGATAATCAGATAGATCCATGCAGGGACCGAGGATTGAACCCCGGCCGCCAGCATAGAAGTCTGACACCTTACCCCCTAGGCCGCCAGAAGTTTTGAAGAAGTCGATAAGTGTAAGAAGACATGAAGAGAGAAGTGTGTTTGTTCCTATCTAGGCCTAACCTAACTATCCTTTCAGGTTGGCTTCCTTCAATATCAGTTCATATTAGTGTACAGTGTTTCTACACTGTTGTGTTATATATTTCCAAGCCATCATGCGATTATTAATTTTATTAACTTTATTTTATAATTTTTAGTGTAATTTTAATGTCCTTAAAGACATGAGTGTTGAAACCATTTTAATTATTGGTTTTTTTATTAGATTTTTATTTGAATGTTGTTCTTATTTTAAAATGTGGTTTTTAAGCGTTATTTCTAATTTAGATACCAATATTTCCATTAAATAACTTATTTTCCAAAGTATTTACTATTTATAAAAATGAATGTCAATCATATTTTAAGAACATGTGTTTTAAAATATTTTTTAACATTTTAAAATGATGAATAGGCCTATATTCAAACTTGGGAGCTTTTAGAAATACTCAACTCAAGTTCGACTCGAATGAAAAAACTCAAGCTCACAGACGGCTAAAATAAATATATATATAGAGAGAGAGAGTATTCAAATTGTTAATCATTGATATAATTTTTTTTTCTAATGTACGCTATTAAAAAGTAATATAACTATATTTTTTTGCTGCTACCCTTAAAGCAGTAGTCAAAACTGCTAAAAAAAGAGGTTTGTTTAGACTCAAAATAACATTTTCTTAGATCTTATAAAACAAAAGTTTAGTTAGTTATTAAAAGTGTGACTTACTACAAACAATTTGTTGTGATGAAATTTGTAAGACTTCGGTTGAACCATCAGGATGTGTAATAGTGGTTCTGAAAACCATGCGACATCTGGTCGACTTCTTTTTATTGCGAGCAGCTGAGTGTTCGGGAAAACGATGCTCTACATCTACATTACGCTCTTTCAATATTCCCACACAATCACATCTGAAATAGAGATAAGAATAAACTTTTGATAAAGAGAATTAAGGAGTGTGGTTTATTTTTGTTGTTACCTATACAACTCACAAATCACCCCAACTTCTAAAAATAAATAGGAAAAAGAACCCTTACCTTAAAGCAGCGGTTCCTGACTTTTTTTCACTTGCGTACCCCTTGGCAGCCTATTTCCATAAATTGTACCCTTAATATTCGCAAAATGTTTAATTACTACAGCAGTAGTTATTTCTGAATTATTTATTGCAAATGAAAATAAATGGACTAGTAATGAGATTAAAAATAATGTAATAATATGGTGAATAAAGAGTGTGTAGATTTTTATATACAAAAAGAAAAATTTACAATAAAAACTAACACAATTAATTTATTTATTAATCTATTAATTAAGAATTATAAAAACTATTTTATGTTTGAAATTTAATTCATTTTCTCTAGGTCGAATATAGAAGAAAGTCTTCACCGCCCCTTGCCATACTGTTGAGTTAATTTCAAACTTTTGACTAATCTTTTGTCATATACTGCTGGCATATGTAGCTTTTTCTGGCATTATTCAAATATTTTGGTGTAACCCCGAACGTTTTGGCATGTACCCCTAGAGGTACGCATACCTTAAGTTGGGAACCACTGCCTTAGAGGGATATATGGGTGACTAAAATGAGTATGTCAGGGAATGGAGTGTTACAAAATGTGTTAGATACTGCAGTGGACCATTTTGATGTTAACAACCCCTGGCAATTTCACTAAGCTTAACTAAGATCTGTACAGCTCGCTGGTGGGTAGTATATTGCTCCTCAGGGAAAAGACGCTGTGATCTATATTAATAAATAATTATTATTAGCACCCCGTCTTACTACCCGTTCGGGTTATACGCACTTACGCTAATATGTAATTGTAGGGTGATTGTGAGATGAAATGGAAGACCTATAGTTTAATGTGGAATCCGAACCACGGTGGAGGCCTGGCATTCCCCACATATTAATAAATAAATATATGAAATATATAAATGCATATTAAACTATTTTAATGTTTTATATGCAATGGGAAAATATGTAGTCCTAAGTTTCTTTTTAATCAATATATTCTAAGGATATTTAAGTTATTAGCTAAGGTGCACCAGACGCAACATGAAAGGCAGTGAGCAAGCAGGGTAATAAGTGATTGCAAGCGATTTTCTTGGTTTGGTTGTGAACATGGTTATCAAACATATTTTAGACATCTCTGTTATCGTGTTTCTTCGATTATAAGATGTATTTTCCCCATTTAAAGTCTCTAACAACGAGGTGTCCTAGGATTGATGGCATAGAAGAATATACACTATGGGATAATACAGATAAAGTCGGCTCAGAAGAGTCAACCTCTGAATGTGAATTTAGACTGATATTGATTCTGATGCAAATATCGGTAGCTCAAAAGAATCAGAAGGAAGAGAGGACTATCATACCTACTGATAAAATAAGGTACTATTGTTGTTAGTAAATTAAATTCTGTAGTAAAAATATTTCTTTGATAGAAGGTATTTTAGTATTTTATATGGTTCTCTGTCAGTACTCGGATTTTGAGCTTCGAGCCGAGCTATTCATTAAAGCTCAGGATCAAGAACCAAAGGTTTGTAGACTCGTCATTTTAAAGCTTCCTCTTGATGCACTCAAAAATAAATTTTTAAAACCCAATGGTAAGTATAGAATATTTAATTTAAATTATCTAGGGAGTTTCACTTATACAGTAACTTAACAAACTGTTAAACGTAATAACAAATTTCAAATTGATAACTTAAGAGATCTCCAAAACTACGTTAAACCAGTAAGCTATCAATATTTTTCTCCATTTTGAATAATCCTCAATTGAGGTTATTTTGCCTCAACAAGGCAAAGAAAATAAAAATAGTGAAATAGATCACTAAATACTTGAATAATAATTATTTTTAATATCTTAATATGGTCCATTTTTAAAAATATAATTTCAGGTGAATTAAAAATTTAACATTGAGAATACATGTTGATTGTTTTCGAACTTAAGATATTTAAAACTTGTATTAATGTGTTCAACACTAGCACTAGTTACTATTTAGTATTAGAATTATGCTGAGTATGTCTCATTGGTAGTCATTTACTACTTCCTTCGCATAAAAAACTCTAAATTGATGTAAAAACTGGCTTTTAAACAGACTCACCCCAGGGCCATTTTAAGAAAATGTGAGGCCCGAGACAAACAAAATTAAGGTCCCTCTTTGTACGGCAGTTTTTCAGTATTAGCATTAAGCCATTATAATATTTTGATATGGTACCTATGTCAATTAATAATTTCTCCCATATTTTATGGAATATTGATAAAACAATTAAATGACTGTACTTTATTAAATGCAAACAAATTATGTTAACAAAAGTAAGTTCCTCTTTGCACCATCACATTGTTAGTTTTCTGTAGAGCGAGAGAGGTAGCACAATGGTGGTGTAATCTACTGTATTGCAGCACATTGCTCGAATAACGTAAATCTTACATTACATAAATGTAAGGTTTTCAGGAATCCGAAATGGAGTCCCATCACTAAGGGAATACTTATTGCTGTTAATTATCTGTACACTATTTGATGGGAAATTTGTAATAATAAATGCAATTGAATTTAATAATTTTGGGGGGAAATGTGCCCCCCTGGAATGTGAGGCCCGGGGAAATTGCTCCCTTTACCTCCTCTAGACACGGTCCTACTTACCCCGGTTACACTAGTTTTTTAAATTAAACTGTAAACCTTGACAGGATTATTTTAAAAGATTAATTGTCCATGGCTGACTTGAGATCTGGGAGACTGGAAGGACATTCACTTTGTTGCAGTATATCTGTATGGAGGTGCATTAAACACAATGACTTGCCAAACAGGATGTATGTGTGACAAGCATAGAAATTCGGTTTTTTGCATAACAATGTAAATGCACTAGTTCTTAATATGTTAATCACAATTATGAATCTCAATACATCTAGATCTAAACTAAACTAGGCAATGTAATATTTATTTCACATCTAATAATAACCTAATCATAAAACATTGGTGAGTTATGTAGATACCTAACACCCGAATACAAGAAAATATGATCTATTGCCCACAAATAAGTAACACACATGTACAGAAAACGATCAAGGATCAAAAAGTACATAGAGCCGGTCTTGATCCAAACACAGGACATCATGTGATTACAATACACAGCTAAATATGCACTATAATATGTTACCCAGCGGGCCTGTGCAATGATGCTGGTCCCTGACCTAATTGCTTGAACTTTGAACATTAGCTAAAACATTTAAACTCAAATAAATGGACCACTTACGTGATGACCATATTCTTGGCAGGATCAAAGTTGACCTCTATGACTACAGTGCCGTCCATTTTCTTCTCAATACAAGGTGTAGAGTTTTTGCCACTGACTCGACAAGCCTGGTAAAACATGTGTGGTGCCACACGACCCATGTCTGTGCCAATAAACACTTGGAGCGTTGTTGGTTTGTCATATCCCTCTAACTGCAAACAACACGACAATTCCACGGATTAGATTAAACACAAATAATAAAAACCACTATAAATCACTATAAAAATGTAGTGATGATTATAAAGATGTTGATCAGAGTTCCTGGGTTCAATTCCCGACACTTCCAAAATGTATCTGTGAAGCTCAACCTCGTGAGGACAAATAATAAGCCATTTGAGTAAAGAAGCCACTTTGGTTTATAAAACTGAGATTAATGGCGAAGGGCTCATTTTGCTGACCACATGACAACTTCTATCCACAAATGTTGGTACTATCAACCCTAACGGTGGCAGCCGCTCGGTAGGTATAGCTCGCTTGTGGGATAATACCATGTAGAGTACAAACCTTTATTACAGGAAAACCATTTCCACTGCGGTCCTTAACTGCCCCTCTGCTTCCCTCTGTCTGATATCTAGCTCTGTGCTGTTGTTCTGGTTGGCACAGAATCTGAAGGTGTGTCTTCCCATTCCGACTTGCACCCAATAGTTGTGACGTCAGAGTCACTGGACCAGTTGTGCGACGACTAGGGACATTGACTTGGGCGCGAAACTTCCCATGAGCTCGAGACACAGGAGAGTCAGTCCTTACTGGGGGCCCTGTGTGTGTGTGTGTTTGCGTGTCTGTTCGAAGCAGTCTAGACCAACAGCAGATGTGTCGATAAACATAAGTAAATAATAATAATAGTGATGACATCATTAAGTGAATGAGTGATAAATATAATGATAAGGATAATGTTAATAATAAACCTATTTTGTTAAACTATTCCATTTTTCCCCCCCATGATCTGCAGCTTAGTAACTGTTTGGGCTATTTACATGATTAGATGGGAGAGGAAAGGTGAATTTTAAAGGAAATGCATTTGCATGGAGTGGGAAAACATTTAGGAAAAATCATCTTCAGTACAAATGGCTGAGATTCAAACCCTAACCTCTCCAGTAATCCAGCCTATTATGAGAGTGATGCTTTAGCCTATGAGACCATCAATATGGGTAATTCAGTAATAAGAAATTTGTTTCAATTTAAGGGATTACCATTTTTAAAGGAAACATGTATACTTATTGTTTAAATTATGAGTTATTGTGGACAGTCTAACAAAGATAAAGGTAGAACAAAAAAAACAGGTAAAAGAATATGAATTTGAAAAAGTTCCCAATTTTTCTATGATAAGCATAGCATTAATTTTACCATTAACATTTTCAAACACAAACTAAGTTGTAGGAAAGTGTATTGTGAGAATAATAAAATTATCCTTAATTTCCCTCGAGCTATATGATTAAAATATCTCCATAAGGAAAACCTCTTTGCTTTATGAGGTAATTTTGTTGTACTCTGAAGAAGGTAAAGGAAAGGTGGATTGAAACATATGACAGGAATGAACACAATATGGCTTTTATAGGGAAAAGAACAACACGGTTCAGGAAGGTGTGTTGCACTTTTCACACTCCCTCCTGATGAATTCCGATAGAATGAAACCTAGGTTGTGGGATTAGCGATAACAAATTATTTTCTTTGTGATACAGCCATTATTTCTTTGTCCAGTGGCAGCAATGTAAAGTGTAAATTGTGTTGTTCTTTTCACTGTAAAAACCATATTGTGTTTGTTCTTTTATAAATTTCTATCCACCTTTCATGAATCTTCTTTCAAATATTTGATTAAAATGGAATAAAAATGATAGTCAAATAAGTTTACGTATTTTGGTTAGTAAATTGATATTCTTCCATAGTAGGTTAAAATAGTAAAGTGCAATTATTTATTGTAACTTGAGTAGATAGGATTTAAAACAGTGGTCATGCAGTTTTCTCTGTGGTTACCTGATTCTAATGACAACTTTACATCAAAGTAAGGTAAACCTCTCACCCAGAAGTGTCAGGAGTTCCTTTCTTGCCTCTACAATTCATGGTATTAGAGAAACTGTACTTGTCATTCGCATTGTCGGACTCTAGCTTAATCTCTAGCTTCTTGCGCTTAGCTTCAGAGTGCTCCAGCATCCAAGGAGTCTGTAACCATGACAACAAAACACTTCTCAAGGTAATGTCATAAAGAGATTTTGCTCAGTTCTATGAACCACCAAAAATATATTGGCGACATCACCAATTTAATTGTTATCTTTGTTAGTGTCTCTTTACATTTATATCTGCACTAATTCCTTTGTTTAATTTAATGTTATGAATATTAATTTATCACAGTTTTTTCAGGAAAGGTTTAACCATGCGAGGATCTGTTTCAAATAGAGATGTACTAATGATTATAGAATTACGGGTTCAATACCCCCACTGTGTCTTACTACCTTTTCAGGTTATACAAATACACCAATGAGTTAGAAATTAGGAAAGTTGAATTTAGAGTATTTGTACCCAAATTTGCATGGAGGGATGGTGGAAAACCATTTTGGGAAAAAACATCCTCAGGACACCCGACCGGGATTCAAACTCCAACCTCCCAGTCATTGGCAATCTAGTCTAGCATGAGAATAACGCCTTAAGCCATGCGGCCACCAAAGAAGGTGGTTTTTTTAACTGTACTGTAGAAATTTATAAAATATATCTTAGTTTGTTTTTTTCTGTGATAGATAATTATAAGTTTACAAAGACATCCTTCATAATACGTTCAATATTGCCCAAAAGGTATTCCTAGGCCTATATACCAATTTGTCAAATGCTACAAGAAATGCTATTGAAATTGAGAAAATTATGCAAGTAAATTATTAGGAGTGTATGAAGCTTCAAAAGTTTGACTTGGTTTCAAAATAAATGTCAGCTCTGGCTGGCTTAGCTTTGGGGGTTGGGGGAATCTGCCTTTGACAACTATGAAGCTTCAGCCAATAAGAATATTGACAGCTAAAATACGCAATTTATGGTCAACTAATCCCATTCTAAGCAGTTATGTACATTATAAATTAATATTTATTTAGGGGGTGG
>CABFOW010001928.1:53042-82565 GCA_902141385.1 Timema californicum
GGGGGGGGGGGGGAGAATTTTAGAGGGAGGAATTGAGATCACAGACTAAAACTGTTTAAAACACATTTTTTCTTCAAACTACAATATTTCAGACTTTGCATAAACAGTTTGTTTAGTTTGATACACTGGACTTGCTGAGCGATAATTTTAATCCAATTGTAAAGCTCACAGTAAACATAATCAAAGTAATATGTATTTATGTACTAATATAGGAAAAAAGGTGTTTTTAATATTATATTATGCAGAATGCAACTTTTGAGTTAGGCAATCTTGGAGGGGTGGGGGGATGACATTCTGAAGTGTGGTGAAAAGGATGCATGTAACTAAAAGGGTTGAGAACAACTGGTCTAAGGCATTACTCTCGCAGTAAACGAAACTCGGTTAGGTGTGATGAGAGTGGTTTTTTAAAAATTATTTCCCAATCTCCACCCACACAGATGTTGGTACACTTCCTATAAGTATAGCCTTCCTCATTCCTAAAACCATCAGTGTAATTAGTACATAAGTGTATAACCCAAAGGAGTAGTAAGATGCAATGCTAAAAAGAAATCGAGGGGGGGGGGGGGGTTAAATGTTTAAATGAGCATATCAAGAAAATTCCATAAATGTTTCAGTACCTATATTTTGTTAAATTCTCTGGGTTTTTTCCAAACACAAAATATTCCTAGTTCTCCTAGTGTGTGGCAGCCATGACGATACATAAATAAGGATACTTTACACTTCTTCACATCCACCCCTAGGGGTGTGCGAATGGTGTAATTTTAATTGTGTGCGCATATAGTCGACTCCCCCTATAGGCAATATAATTTCTTTTTGTTAGAATGTAAAGACAAATAAAAACATAATCATGTGATTTGATCAATTCAATGTGTGAAGCGAGTTTTCCATTTTAACTCCTCCCATTTGTCTGTCTGTCTGTCTGTCTGTGGTATATGTTTCAGTATAACTTTTGAACGCATTAACCAGTTTAACTAAAACTTGTATTGTTTTGGGGGAAGATCGAATGAAGGGTTGGAGGGAATCAACCCTTACGTGTATAAAACCATGGCTGCTAGCATTATTATTACATGCATTTACCTTCTAGGGCATTTACTTATAGCTTATACAGCTGAAAATTGGTGTATAAGTGCAAACTACTGTTTTACGTTAAGCAAATAATAATTTTGGGGTCTGGGAAGGAGGGGGGTATGGGCCGGGGCAGGTAGCTGGGAAAGATCAAACAAAGGGTTGGGGGGAAATCAACCATTACGTGTGTAAAACCATGGCTGCTAGCATTATCTACTTCAAACACTTTAATGCATCTTAATTAATATTTTAAAGCATCAATATTCTTCATACAAAGCACATACGCTTGCCAGACTGCAAGTTCATGCATCAGTAAGTCATAACTGGCTTACGTGTATGAAACTGTCTCTGCAGGTTTCAAACTTGGTAGATTTTAAATTGTGCATGCGTCAAATCGTCCATATCACCCATAGGTGGCGTGTTTATTTAAATAGCCCCAAAATTCCCTGAATGTTCACACAAAGAAAAATTCTCTGAGAATTATAAGTTTCCCAGGCGAGTAGACACTGTGGTTTTCTCCTCTCCCCATTAAAATGGGTGCACATAATATATAAACTACCCTACTCATCCAAGGTTGTCACTATTTTATTAATACAAATTTCCTTATTATTTTCAGTTTTTCCAGAAGGAATCATCATCTTTATTTTTCCAGACTCTTTATAAAGTAGTGTAGAAGAATTAAATCTCGATTATTGTGAGAATGATTTGATCTTGGTGGGGAAATTACTGCAGCTCTTACTCAACCCAATGTTCCAAGCAGAAAAAAAAGGGGTGAGGGGGTTATAGTACATGTATTTTAATAAACATAATTATTTCTTCTATGAAAGGTCCTAAAGTTAAATGACAACATGTGACAAAGTAAAAGAACTATGGGGGGAAAAGACCCCACATAAAAACTTATATATATAAAGGCAGCAGAATGTGTTTTCCCATGTAAATATTGGTAAACTAGAAACTTATCATTTTATGTCATTGGGTCAGGTATGTTGGTGTGAGCCTACAAGCAAGCTATACCGACCAATTGAGTGATCGACACCATTAGCGATAATAGTGCCAACCTCTGTGAATAGAGGGTGTCATGTGGTCAGCACAGCACACTTTCCATGCATTAATCCTGCATTTCTAAACAGAAGCTGTTGTTTCTTTGTTATTAGAGTAGCTCCTCATTTGCCCTCACAAGGCCTATTGTTCGTTCACGGTAGGAGTTTACCTGGGAAAGGACTTTTTTCCCTACCAGAAATCTATTATATAGTAGGATATTGGTAAGAAAAAAGACCTTTCAGAGGTAAACTCCTCCCGTGAATGAAGTATAGTTTGATGTTGTTCCAGACTCCGTGCTTCACAGATAAATTTTGTAAACGCAGGGTATCAAACCTGGGACCTCTGGATCTGTAGCCAGGAACTCTCACCAGTAGACCACAGAAGCGTTCTATGCTATCCTTCAAAAGTGAAAATTAATTTAGTTTCTTGTGTCAGTGAGTATTTATAGGAGTGTTAATTATTTAAAATGTATTGCTTGATGTATTACAAGATTTGCCAACAAGCGGTATGTATAGTGAATAAACGATAAATAAACCAATGATGGTGTTACTTTGTTCAATAAATATTGATTGTGTGGAGAACTGTGATGTAATTCAAAGCATGGTAGTGACCTGAGAGCATGGATCATTCATAGTAAACAAGTTTAATACATTCATAACGGTCTGTTGAAATAAGTAGTGTGGGTTCATTAGCATACACAGAGTTAAAACTACTGACAAGCATAAGATGCAGCCACAAATTGGGAAAATAAGTTAGTTTTCATTAATGCATAGAACTTTTTATTATTTAACAAATTGAATTTTAACTCTACATTGAGGCACATATTTGCATTTTATTCCAGCAATGTTTAAATTTTATTGACAAGAGGTTTCATGTGGGAATTTTGTGAGTGTACGACTCAAATTGGCAACCTTGATAGTTACAAATTATGAGTTTATTTAACAATAAATAATTGTGATCCCATTTCTAGTTGACATACTTATCATTCTTACACTAGATCAAGTGAATATTAAATGTAACACAATTTAGATTGAAAAAATACCCTCCGAGTATGATAAGAAGACTTTATGACTTTTGGATTTGCATGCCAAAGTGGTCAGTGGCCATAGTTCTTGGCTACAGATTCAGAGGTCCTAGGTTTGATCCCCGATGATTCCAGAATTTTTTGTGTGAAGCAGTGGGTCTGAAACAAGGTCAGCCTTAACCTCATGAGGACAAAGGATGAGCTACTTGAATAAAGTAGCAGCTCCAGTATAGAAAACTGAGATTAACGGCCGGAGGGCTCGTTATGCTACCAAATGTTGGCACTACCATTGTTTAGAGCAGCGGCCGATATAGCTCGCTTGGCGCCAATGCTCTTCCACTGAGCTACCACAATGTTCTTTATACAATTTTAAGGTGGCGAGACAAAATGTAATTTTAGTGCAACTATATCACTTAAGTATATTTGTTTAAGAGAGATAAATTTGGAGTTTGATTATCATATAAAGACTGTCATTTTTAAACTAAACTATATTTTACCACCAAAGTGTTCACTAACTGCGCCATTATTGTGTGATTTAACGATACAATAATTTTTATTAATAATTGTTAAATAAGTGGGGATTTGAATTTATTTTCCATGGCAATTCATCAGTAATTTAAATACCTGCCGAAATGAACTAAATCCACCTTTAACAGTTTTGGAAAAAGTGCATATTTCTTTTCAACACTGAGGGCCAGTTTCATAGTCAGACAAAGTGTCCTTCAAGTGCAAGTGCGGTTCTATACTAAATACAGGACGACACCTAGGCCAGAAGGGAATGGACGAGTTTTATATGAAAAACTGACTCAATTCATTCAAGTTTTAGTAGGTGTCATCCTGTATTTAATTAATATTAAGACACACTCGAGGGGTAATAAGTCTAACTATGAAATTTGCCCTCAATGACTAACACACTTCATGTTTCTAGCACTCAAGCATTTAGACATGGTTCCTTTCAAGATCCTCAACATAAACTTTTTTTAGTAAAAAAGCTTTTCGACATTATTTGGGTCAGTGTGTAAATGTGGTCAGTGAAGTGTAATCAAATTCCTTAAAATGATAAAGAACCCCCCTCTTCCCTCTTATTCGCACAACCATTAGTAACATATGAACCATATTTGCGGCACATGAAGTAAATGTGAGGCTGATCTGGTCTGGTTTGCGGCAACTGGGAGGCTAGGGGCAGTGGAGTAACTAGGGCTGTAATTGGGTATTAAAGACAACTGGCATGGAGTTGTCTTTGTAGGTTTATTGATACAATACATGTAGGCTGTGCTTGCGAAATAATGTTATTGTGGTTGTAACTAACAAAGATTTTTTTGAATAATACAGTTTTACCAATACACTACACAAAATGTGTATTGACAGTCACTTTGGTGTCACCCCCTCTTATGGAGTCACTTGGTGTGGTCCGTACCCCCCTTGTGAAGCCACTGGTTGGGGGTTCAAATTTTGATGAGCTGTACTAAGGGCGTTTTATCCTAGAAGGTTTCCCCCTGCACACAAATATGGATACATTTTCTCCCAATTTTATTATCCCTAACTTAATAGTGTAGTTAAATGCATATATTCTAGATGGGCAGTAAAATGTGGGATGTAAAGAAAGTGAACACTGAACAACTCAGCCATCTCGTGCTAGACACCAAAGCTGAGAAATGCCAAATCTCCTACATTTGTGTTGTGGCCATTTCACACTGACATCCGTGGTGTCAGTGGAATCTGTGGTAGGACGTTTTGTAGAAATCACTCCCCAGCTTATCAAATGGAGCAATTCACACTGACATCCGTGGTGTCAGTGGAATCTGTGGTAGGACGTTTTGTAGAAATCACTCCCCAGCTTATCAAATGGAGCAATTCACACTGACATCCGTGGTGTCAGTGGAATCTGTGGTAGGACGTTTTGTAGAAATCACTCCCCAGCTTATCAAATGGAGCAATTCACACTGACATCCGTGGTGTCAGTGGAATCTGTGGTAGGACGTTTTGTAGAAATCACTCCCCAGCTTATCAAATGGAGCAATTCACACTGACATCCGTGGTGTCAGTGGAATCTGTGGTAGGACGTTTTGTAGAAATCACTCCCCAGCTTATCAAATGGAGCAATTCACACTGACATCCGTGGTGTCAGTGGAATCTGTGGTAGGACGTTTTGTAGAAATCACTCCCCAGCTTATCAAATGGAGCAATTCACACTGACATCCGTGGTGTCAGTGGAATCTGTGGTAGGACGTTTTGTAGAAATCACTCCCCAGCTTATCAAATGGAGCAATTCACACTGACATCTGTGGTGTCAGTGGAATCTGTGGTAGGATGTTTTGTAGAAATCACTTCCCAGCTTATCAAATGGAGCAATTCACACTGACATCCGTGGTGTCAGTGGAATCTGTGGTAGGATGTTTTGTAGAGATCGCTTCCCAGCTTATCAAATGGAGCAATTCACACTGACATTCACGGTGTCACAAAACGGAGGTTTTCATGGTATGGACTTTTCAGATCACTATCCGAACGATCGTTAGGGCGTCTGCGTGGACGTTTTGGAATGAGCATGCGCATTGGCGTTTTGAATAGCACGTGGTCGCCTACATTACACTATAGTATAGCAACTAAAGTTTGCAGGCATCAAAAATATCTGCGGACATTTGGTTGCAGTGTGAATTGGCACGTCCATGGACATTTATTTCATCCATGGTTACCGTGTACACCGCGGATGCCTGTGTGAAATCGTCTTTACCCTTTAAATAACACATCACTAATAGAAAATAATGCACCGCACCAACTTGGGTGTCCGCACAGTCTCGCAATAGACTAGACTCCCGATGCGGGGGAGATCATGGTTCAATACCAGTCAGGTGTACTGAGGGTGGGTTTTCATAAATGGTTTCTCATTATCTCTCGCTTTCTCTCCATGCAAATGCAATTACACTTCCTATAAAGTCAACTTCTCATTTTCAATCTATTAAAGTAATTAGTACATATGTATATAATATGAATGGGTAGTTAGACACGGTACTAAAAAATTATCAAACAAGTAGTGCATAAGTGTACATTGCACAGTTCATAAGAAAAATAAAACAATTTATAATAAAACCTAGTGTTTGAAGTCTTATGTAAATTATTGTCTTGAATTGATATAAAAAGACCTAACCTTTTTGCAATACTAAATAAGGTCTTATACAATGTTAGTTAAACTAACTTAATTGATACCTGAACGAATAAATCAAATTTGATTTTTATTCGATTCTGAGTTTATTAGTTCTACCATAATATTCATTCTAATATGTCTCAATAGCAGAATCCAAAATATGTAATATTTCTCCTTTATTTTCAATCATAGTCGATGGCGGTAAAACAAAGAAAATGTGTTGATAACAAACAAGTATGGCTCCCACGCATTATACAGAATATTTTGTGTATATTGGAGTTTAGTTGGCTGGAGATTCTCCTCACATTCTCACTGGCTGATACAAATATTGCCTATGCTCAATCAAGGCCATGGAGACCACATACAAAGTTAAAGATAAATAAACTCAGTGTGATGTGAACTATTCACTATGCATCAATTATGTGCACCAGCATTGAAGAGACAAACAAATTTAAATATAGGCCAATCCACCAATATTGTTTAAAAGGTAACATTTAAAATAAAAGTTTGATTGGAGAGTAATGAAATATTGAATTGAAATGTTTTAATTGGAGAGTTGTCAAATGATGTCAATCTTGTATTGTTTTTCAAAATGTCTTAGGCTAAAATATATACTAGATAGAAAAAAAATAACATTGTTGTGATATAGTTGGATTAAAATAATTATTAGAGTGTACAATGTTTACAAAAACGATGTTTTGTTGTTATTTATACTTTTTGTTTACTTGTAAAACACATATTATTAGATTGTTGTCATCAGTTTTGGTCAGAATGGATTTGTCTACGACTTGAAGGTTTTATTAATCTCTAATCAAACTTTCATATTTTAAACAATATTGATTGATTGTTTGTTTGAATTTGTTTGTGTTTTCAATGAATATTTGACATTGGCGTGGATCTACAAGTCCTGATATTTCTTAAAAAATACTTTAAAGTTATCATTCATTTATTATGAAATATAATAAGTTGTCTTAAAAAACCAATGCTTTCTCAAATTCGCTGTATTTATTTATTGTATTGTATTTATTTTTATTTAAATTCTCATGATTTATCCAGTTTTCCCTTAGTGGAGTCATGATATTGTTTAGTTAAACTTTCAAAAGTTAAATGCCCCAAGTGAAAATATTTCACACCTAAAAATAAGCTACCAATTATTTAATAAGAAATAAATGTAATATTATTGCTATCTTATATAAATAGGATTTGTTTTTGGTGGTTATTAAAATGACTGTTGAATAAATTCCATTATATAAAACATATGTTGAATTGACTAATGGTTGGAAGAATGATTCAAACACTACTAACTTTCTTTTGCATCCTGTGTTTAAAAACTGTATTATTACCTAAGACATAGAAGACTAGCACATATAAAACATGACTAGGCTTGTAATTGAATATCAGCGCGCGAGCTCTCATGCCACAGGCGGCCAACAGGTAGTGCCGTGCCAGTAAATGGAGCCCAATAGAGAACAATGAGTGAGCTGTCAGTGACTCTCAGATAACAAACATTTAAACAGAGCTGAAACCAAAGTTGTTGCGCGCCGAGGCTCTAAATGTGTTCTTGTATACAAATGTTTCATGTCCAGTTTATCTTGCACAGCGCCTACACCGCACGGCTCCACTACAAATAAAATTTTTGTAGGCTCTTAGGCTCGTGTCTTTCTGCACATTTGCATAAAAAGCAGATTTACTAATTACAATAGTGTTTAGGAATAAATAAGTTTGTTTTTAGAGGAAGTACACCCACATTTTCATGGAGAGAGAGTTGAAAACAGTTTAGGAAAGAACCCACCCTCAGTACACCCAACCAAGGTTCGAACCCTGATCTGTCGGTCATCGGCAGTCTAGTCTATTGTGATAATGATGCGTTAGTCTATTTAACCAATGAAGTGGGAAGGTTGTTATTGTTTGCAAATAAATGTACACTCTAAGAGTCTCTTGTTGCCTGAGAAACACCACATGGATACTAAAGATAAGAAGAAGAATGATAAGAGAGTCAAAATCAAACATTAGACCAATCCAAAGGTCACCTTGATGGCACTTCACTGGTCACTAGACACACTTTATATCTTAGAACCACATTCTAAAATACACACACCAACGGTTTCTCAACTTAATAATAACCAACCTCTCACAATATTTAATAAATAAAACAAAGTGAGTTCATGTTTTTAATATTCATTCTCAAAAGTGTTAAAATTAATAACTCACATTGTGCAAGCGAGAGCGAACAAAAATATACAAATGGAAATGTATTCTGCAATCTGTGCTGAGTTAAATGGTTATAGCATTAGTTATTAAAGGTAGTTAGTTGTCCAATCAATGTATATCACTTGAAGTGTGTGGTGGGACTCGCAATAACACGTAAAAGTGATTGAAATAAACATTTAATGAAAACTATCCAACTCAAATTATTACAGTATTAGGTTGTACATGATTTTATGGAATATATCATATGAAGATATCAAATTTATAACAGAAATGGATACTCCAATATTCTATAGCTATCATCATCGATGAAATAGATTCTACTGTAATAGAGTCAATTTATTATAGCAAAAGTCTGACTGCTAGAAAAGTTACTGGAGATACTTTCACTGTACATAAAGTCATGTTTTCTGCAGCTGTCACTTTTGATAGGTATTATCAATACCTGTAAAATAACAATAATAATATAGTAAAATATTATAATTATTGCTTGGAAAAAATAAATAAAGAAGAAGACATGTTTGATTTTATAAGTTTCTTTCTGCCATAATCCTGTCATAATTTTCCCTTCAGTTATTTATGTTTAAAATGTGTTTAGTAAAAACTGTGGAAAGTGGTATTCTGCATTTTCTATTCTAATGTCTCTATAAAAACATAACTATAATTGAATTAATAAACTATGAGTAGGCTGAACGAGTGTTCAATAACAGGATGGCCACTCAGACTCTAAAATAATATTCAAGCATAGTTACTGATTGGGGAAAAAAAGATTAAAAAAACATTTCTTCAGCTGTAAGATTTTTAAAAATGATTATACTGCCAAATTTTAGTTTTAGACAAGGATTATTAATAACTATTTCCACCCAACGCCTATAGTCTAGTAGATTATTGTACTCTTGTACCATTTATCACACTACAATCTCAATTATTATTACTTTAAATTATTTTAAGATGGGTCTTTGTTAAGAACAATTCCTTCTTATCTCCTGTTGGAAGACTTCGCTCTGAGCCACCAGTCACAGACCTCTTGTTGAAGCTGCATTCAAAATACAGTAGATGACAAATATGTATAGGTAATTGTGATTGCTCGGGTGTTGGCTCCTTTTCATGGGCAAAAACACGTGTGTGCTGATAAATACTACACATATTTGGTGTACAAATTTAACTATGTGTGGGAATCTATCTTTGGGGATTAGTGAGTAAAATTCGGTACATCAACCTCAATTTCTCGATTTCGCCAAATAATGTGACCCATTTCCAAATGTCATAATTTCAAATGTTGCATTCCTACAATGTTTATAAAAAGATAAATTGGGCCACATTGTATGTAGGTTTAACAAAAGGTCTGCACCGAAGGCCGCACACAATCATGAATTGACCACAACTTTGACATGCGTGCTCTACTACATCCTTATTACACTTTATTATAAGGTTTGGATCATAAAATCACTATTCTATTTGTGATGTCTAATCTACACTCGTGACTGGGAACACAAGTTAAACAGTTGTATGTATACAAAAATCCTACGCTCATTGGTGGTATAATCTTATTTGTGTAGGGTGGATTAGGGAAAAAAAAAAATAATAATCAGAGTGTCTACCGGACTAGAGTTTTTAAATTCCAGTATATTTCCAGTACATCCAGTATATTTTCTATAGAAGGAATTCAGTGTATAGGTCTGTAAGGCTTTAAGAACCAAACAATTCCTATTTCAAAAGCAAAATATGACAACATTTTTAATTAAAGAATATTCAACTGCATTGAGACAGAAAAATATCCTTGCAATTAAAGTCTACAGTTGTTCACAACAATATTTTATTTCTCTTAAAAATAAGTGTAATGCTTTATTTTGAGTAAAGTTAATGTCTGAAAAACGTATATTAAGTTTGTGTGTGTGTGTGTGTGTGTGTGTGTGTGTGTGTGTGTGTGTGTGTGTGTGTGTGTGTGTGTGTGTGTGTGTGTATATATAATATCTCCCTAGTATGTATACAAAATGCTAATACATATTAAGGGGACCCTTTAATTATTAAGAATATTCAAGGATTCGAGACTCAATTTTTTTTAAGTGTCAAGTGAGAATTTTTTTAAACACTATTATAACAGTTACTAGAGGTTAACACCAATATAATGATAGGAAAAGCTTAGCAACCAAAACCTAGACCATTAATTTACCACTTTGTGTGAACAAAATCAGAAATGAAGGAAAAAATGCTATCCATGTGGGGAAGTTGAACACTTATGCTAATCATAATTTCTAAGATTCGGATTCAAATTCGAGATTCAAAGGTAAAATAAAGATTGAGATTCAATAAAAAGTGGATTAGTTCCATCTATAATAAATATACATATACGTGTATATACATTACATTTTTTTGAAAGGCCACCACCACCACCACCACCTGACAGCCGATCCTTTCCACACCAAGTCATCTTTCTTAATAATGAAATTGTTTAACAAATAGGTATATAGTAATAAAGATACAGAATCCTCAATGAAAACAAACTACAAACACAATATTAAGAAAATATTACATGGTAATAAAGATAAGTGCAGTCACATAACATGATTAAAAATTAAGATAGTAACACCTACAAAGAAAATCTTTTTTTAGAATGGAGACAAAAATTAACATTCAATCACACAACTTTTTCAATTTTTACATTTCATGTTCTAATATTTTTGCCTCTTCCCCCTGTTTTCTTTTTACTTCTAATTTCCTTAATTAATCCGATATTGTTTTTCTTTTTCAATTTAAGTCAACTTCATTCATTGCCTTCTTTTCAAGAGGTTGCTTGCTTGCTTCCTTACTCCTGATGCACTCCTCGCAGCATGAATCATCTTCATTAAAATTGTCATATTTATGAGCCCTTTGGCTGCAGTGACTGCATCATAATTGCATGATGAGCAATAAGACTGTCCTCAAGTAGGTTTACAACCAGATATTCTTTATTCAAAGACAAACTTATCTTAACAGCTGCATGCTATGGAAGAGAACGAGGATTTTTTTGTGAAATATTGCAGCTCCTGAGACACATTATCTTTGAAAAAAATTCATAAAAAACTATCAAGTTGGTCACACCTTGAAGTGAAATCTTGATTTGCAAGTTTTAATGTATAGGTCTTTCTAGTCTAACAGAACTTCTGAAACAGAAGTTATCCTATAGGTGCTAGGAGACAATTTGATCTTGGCTGTAGAAGAGACAACTGGCACCATTGACAATTTTGAAGGAGAAGAGAAAATTATGTAAAAGTAAAAGTTTGTTGCAGAGATCAACTAGGAAACTTTGGCAATCACCAATGAACTGAAGACAGCAAGATCTAAGTGTTTTAAGCATACTTCTCAGTATTTTGGGGAAGTAGTACTGTGTTTATGTTGGGAAGTATGTTGAGTTTCTTGTTGTCACGGGCTTCATTTCCGGCTAGCTCAAGAACATCAGCCACCAAGTATTCCATGACTGCTGTGAGATAAACGAGGGCACCAGCACCAACTCGTACAGTAGTGACCCTTCCTAAGAAGATGATGGATTCTGCCATAAGGGAACTGAATATCGGCTCAACAACTTTGACTTACCCTTCACTTTACCACCTTTACCTCTGTCCAACATGTTAAGGCGTGAGTACCAGACATGCTGATGCTGTGAACCTAATATCTAATGTAGGGAGTGATTTTATGTTGTAATGTTTCTTCAAATCAATTAAAACTTTATTTTAAGTATTTGCTGAATATATTAAATAACATTTTAAAATTATGTTCATCAAGTTCTCAAGTAGTTTACTAAGATCTGCAAACGTAAATGGCAATAAAGGTTTATTGTTCTGATATTCAATGAGAAATGTCTCTAATGAAAGTGAAACTTACAGCAAGAATCCCGACTTTGCTGTCAAAAGTTCATTTTTTTTAAAGTTGCTTGATGTTTGAAAACCATCAGATTCTGGAGGGTTCTTATTAAAATAATAAACTTTTTTTTAATAAGGCAGCATTGATATTGCTATCTTTAATACCTATTAATTATCTACCCATCTAACAGAACAAAACTTTGGGAAAAGAGATGTACCTTTTATTCTATGGTAATCTGCAGATATTGTTGGAAAATCTAACTAAATAACTATATAATATAGTGAACACAGAAATTGGTTAATAGCCCATCTATAGTTAGCATGTGCAGTTTTGTAAGCACCATGGACAATGCATAAATCAGAAGTTACAAATTTCAGCAACTCAGGATCTTCTGGAGAATATTCCTTCAAGTAACTTTTGAGATCATTTAAAAATTTGAAGTTCACATTTAGCCCATCCGTGGAAACTCGAAGCATTTTTTAAAAGATCCAAACCCCCTTCTTTTATTGCAGCTATATAGTTAATTAATATATCTCGATCTGTTGCATGACTTAAAACTAAAGATATTAAGAATCTTGAATAAATTTCATTTTCATTCCAGAAGCCAGCAATAATATCGATCTGGGTCTTTTGGGCCAAAGTATATTTATGCACTAATAAAATAAAATGCAGTAAAATGAGCATTGATTAACAAAATTTGCAAGCTCACTTTTGAAAAAAGGACTTAGTCAATACACAATTACATGCATTTGGAATTTTTGGCCAATATCATTCATTATCAAAAGAGCATTACTTTGAAAAGATCAATATAAGCAGAAAAACTTCTAAAAAGAGGAGTAATTAGTTGAATGATAACATACAATATTTTCATAAGATAAACTTTATCTTTGACTAGAAAACTTTGAAAAAAGTAATTATGTTTAGTTTAAAACTACTTCGTGGTCATTAACACTAGAATTTATGATTTTACCATATAGGCAGGCCTAAGGATGACATTGTATTTTTGACTGTAGATGAGGGGTAGGTTGAATTAAGAACACAAGAAAGAGGGTACAGGCAGGCTGTAGGTCACACCAATATTTTGGAGTGTGGTTTAAACTTGCTCAGGGTGACCCATCACTGTTAATCTCCATGTAAAACAGTCTTGTACTTTGTGTTGCTACTGGGACAAAGTTAGAGGTATAAGGGGGGAAAAGGCAGGAGGGGAGAGGGGGAGCGGTTATGTTGGCTGATATGTAGTTAAAACAAACAGTTATTTCTCTCATTCTATATAATGTAGAGGTGGGGGGTTAGGGTGAAGACTAAGAATAGAAAGGTCAGCAAGTGAAACAAACTATCCCTTCTGAGAGGTCATATAAAAGGTCGGTTACTTATGTAGCAAACAAGACAGACCAGAGGGGGAGTATTCAAGGGGTGTTCCGAACTAGAACTATCTGCAATGTTCAAATTAAAGATATTAGGAGTCTCAAAATGTTGATGCAAATTGCCACCTACATTTTACTCAATGAGAAGAGGCTTAGTGATTTTCTAGTATTTGATTCAAAATTCAAGTATATTTCCAGCAACAAAAATAAAATTGAGTATATTTCCAGTGTTGGTAGATATCCTGTATTTGTGAAGGTTGTTCCCCAAGTCAAAGGGAGGGTGCAGGCAAGTACCCTGCCTCAACAAAGTATTCAAATAATGAAACAATTTATAATATTAATAATAGTCAAAATTACAGTATGAATACAATATATAAAGTTATAGACAAAATTTATGAGATTGTGATATTTATTATGGAGTATTAAAAATTATAACATATAGAAAATTAACACAAATATATGGAAAGTTAAAATGACACTATTTAGTAACCATATGTTTCCTCAGACCTGAAGATGATGCATAGCATAGAAACATGTAATCTTGAATTTGATTGGCAATTCTATCAACTATCCAATAATAAGGAGAAGGAACTAGCATCGCCGATTGTTATGAAATTAATTTGGATCACTCTAAATTATATAAAAAGTCATGGATGAAGGTAACATTTCTTTAAAGTAACATATGTAGATTATCTTTTTATGATTCATCCATTAAGAAGCACGCGTATTTCAGAAATAATGGGAAAAGGATTTCACCATTAAAATATATTTTTATACCATTTTTCCTGTTAAAGGAACAACTCCGCAGTATTTGGCAAAAACGCTGATTCCCTATACCAATAAGAAGATAGCCTTCACAACACCTGTCGCCAGGACTCTTTCTATTAGTTAGTTTTTACGCTGTTGACGAGGGGAGCAAAAGGCAAGGGGTATGTCATATATAAGCCGTTTGTGCATGTTATTAAAGGCAGCCAAAAAGACACACACAATCCGCACACACACAAGTCACTCTAGCACCCACGCTCACACAAGCAACGCAGTTAGGGACTCACTGGCACTAGCACTGGCTCTCGCAGTCACAGTCTAACACAGAATACAATAATTTACACTAATATCACAAGTGTGCATTGATATAAGGTATTTAATTGGAGTATGCATAAGTAATTAACAGATTTCATTTGAACAAACCGTGTGTGAATAAACAGCCATCAAAAGTTCTCTTTCTTACATATATTAATTATACCGATTTAATTAGTGCTCGACCACAGAGCAATTAACAACTAGTTAAAGGGTATCTATTCCATACAGTGATGATAGGCGCTCGACCACGGGGCTATAGACAACCTAAATATCGTCACAGCATTATTATATCAGGGAATTAATCCGTAGTGTTTCAATCGACGCCCAATGCAGGGCGATTTAATCCAAAGTGTTACAAGATAGCAAAGATTTATTTTTGAATCTCATATTTTCTTAATTATTTCCATTAACTACAAAATATTAATTATAATTAATCTACTTTCAACATTTAACCAATTATCTCTTATTTTTGCTGTGAGAAAGCTGCATGAGCAACACTATGAGTAGAGAATATAAATATAGTCTTCTTGGATGATGAAAAAGCGTATAACAATGTGTGTAGAAGAATAGTGAAAAGCGCTAGAGAAGAAAGAAGTGTAAGATGAGACCATAAACAGAGTGAGGAATATGTACAAGGGTAGTGTGAGCTGAGCTCTGTGAAAGTGAGAAAGGAGAGGACGGATTGGTTTGAGTTAAAGAACGGTCTGAAACAAGGTAGTGCGCTCTCACCACTACTGTTAAGTGTAGTGGTAGAAAGAATTGTGGAGGGTAAGATGAAAGCAATGGTTACCTGACGGTGTGGGTTAGTGAGGAGAAAGAAGTACAGGAACAGCTGGAGGTTTGGGAAGAAGTAGTGAATCAGTATGGAATCTAACAATAGTGATGTATATTGCAGAAACATGGGTAATGAAGGAACAGGATAAGAGCAGAATGCAGGCGAGTGAATTGAGATTTCTGAGAAGCAGATTCAGTGTGACAAAATTTGATGGGATGAGGAAAATAAATATATAGAGAGTAAGAGGAATAGTAAAGGAAGAACCAGTCCGGGACAGGATTGAGAAGGCACATCTATGGTGGTAAAACCATGTGAGAAGAATGGTAGGAAGATCCAAGGGACAGATGGCTGAAAGGAGTAAGGAGGAGATTACTGGGCCAAGGTGGAGGGAGGAAAGGAGGTGGTGGTTCCAAACAGATTCAGCCCGTGGCTATGATGATGATGATGATGATGATGATGATGATGATGTAATTGTAGCTTTTAGTTGTCTATTCAAGCAGCTTCTTTTCAATGTCAATCAAACCATCATTTACATAAAAATCAAATGCAGTTTAATATATATTTATGCTTTGATCAATTAACAACTTATTCAATGAATTTATTTAATTTATTCTCTTACATGGCATCACATGGTTCCTAATTAGTGTTATTTTAACTTTTCACACATTTGTTTTAATTTGTTATGTTATAATTTTTAATAATCTATCATCATGATCACAACCTCATCTATTTATTCTATAATTTTATGTATTGTATTCATATTGTAATTTTGACTGTTATTATTAGAAATTGTTTTGTTATTTTACTGTTTGATGCAGCAATTAATCCCTAAACAACATTTTACCCTCTTTATAAAACTTATAAATCTTATATTAAACTATATATTTCTTTACTCTATATTTATAACACTCCCTTCCAAAATTAACTATGAACATAACAAAAAATAAAATAAATTAATATTGTTTTAGTAATTAATGTTTTAGCTCTCAAAAGATTCCCTTATTATTTGAGTACTAGACCCTTCCTCCTTCGCAATTCGGCATTTATGTAAATGGTAAAAATGCCAAGTTATGTCATGTTTATGTAATTTAATACTAAATCAGGTAGAATAAACTTCATTTAGCTTAGTTGGTTCACACCTTTAGATAAAGACTTAATATTTTTAGATGTCTAACTGATGACAAAATTCAAGTGCTTTACATGTGTTGTTCCCTCGATGCTTAGATTACAAGCATAATTCCAGGTTTTACCCTTTAGTGGCGAGTCTTTAAGTTATATTAGAAGGCATATGAAGCAACGACAGGCCGAGCAGATGGTAGGTAGTGGAAAATCTATGGCTAGAATCAAAAACTGGCCCAGCCTACAGGCTGTAAACAGTATTGGATGTAACTAAGCTGAATGCCAAACCCTTCCTTCACCTCTGACAAGACGTATATTAATCACAACTTGTGAATGTGGGGAATGCCAGGCCTCTACCGTGGTTCGAATCCTACGTTAACTGTAGGTCCTCCATTTCATTTCACAATCACCCTACCATCACACATTATCGTAAGTGTGTATAACCCGAATGGGTAGTAAGACGCTGTGCTAGTAATAATAATAATAACTAGCCGATGAGTGGCCTTCCTTAATCTGGGTCTTTAGTCTCTAGTGATAGTACAAGATTTGATAGCGTATAACCCGAAAGGGTAGTAAGATGCGGTGCTAAATAATAATAATACAAGATTTGATATTTGAAATCTACATTTGGGTCTTTGATATGATCACACTGACTCTTACAACTGCTGCCACCTTCAGCTGAGATCTTTATTTCCAGTTGGTAGTGTTTATATCAATCTAGGCTAGTTCTAAACTTGTAAATAGTGTCTTGCTTGGAAAATTGTCTGCATCAAGTACAGAATTGTATCTGTATTTTAGGATCTAGTCAGGAAGCATCACATGGAAAATCCTGGCTTAGAGCAAATTATTATTTTACTGGGTGCCTAGAATTTAAAAATATATTTTTTTTAATAATGAAAAAGTTCTCATCTTTCTCATCAAAAAATATTTTTTGAACTAAATTTGTGTTCCAATAAAATACTGTTAAATTATTACAAAAATGTTGTCCTTGGAGAAATTTTGAATAAAAATAGGGTTTTTTAACTCAAGAAATGGCTTTAATTTAATTTATCTTTAACTTGCTCAACTATGGGCCACACTTTTAGATAATTAATAATATAATTATTGAAAATGAATACATCAGAGAAAACAAGTGACATTAACAAGCTCTCAAATTGTCCCAATTTTTCAAGTAACATACTAACTAATAAAAATTGTTTGACAGTAAAAGAAAGCTACCACACTTCACAACTACCAAAAAAAACAAGTGTGCCTAGCTTACTGAATTCCATTTGTCTTATTAAAATCTATTATAGATGAAAGATGTTTGCTCCACCAAAGCATGGCTCCTGTGTTTGTTTTAAACGATACAGTTTAGCGTGTGTGGAGTGTCACTCCTTCGTATCTTAACCGTCATTCTATGGTAATTGTTCCAAAACACAAGGACTCACAAATTAATAGGAATATTGGTCCTGTAAATATGCTTCAAGGCTATTGTATGCATCCTTTATGTTGCCTGTTTTGTCAAATGAACATGCAGCAACATTTGAAATTAGAGTAGACAATTCAGGTAATTCATAAATTACTCCTTTACCACCAGGTTTTTCTAATACAACTAGTTGCAGAAATCTTTTGTAAACTTATCATGATTCATAGAGAGAACTAAAATAGCTCGATGATTCATAATTTCCAAAAATTGTGTGTGCTTAACACCAATTTATGAATGAGAGATCCACAAGGGTGAATTGAAAGTGTGCAATGTGGACGGCCTGTGTGTCCAAGGGCAGCTCACTTTGTGGAAAGGGTGGGGAACAGGTCCTTCAAACTAGTGACAGTTTGTGATGGTGCTAGATATTTAATTACATTTCCCTACAAAATAATAATTTATAATTCAAAACTAGATATGGTTTTACTGCATCTATCATGGGGCCCTCTTTGAAGGCCCACTGTGTCATTCTGGCAGGCGATCGATGGATAGCCAGCGCTATGCATTATTATAAACACAGAATTTGAATAAAAAGGGTAGATTTATTTGAGTTCTAGAAAAGTGTAAGCTGCAAATAAGATAGCAAGCGAAAATATATCTTTTTAGAATCAGGGACAAATAAATAAATACTATGTTTTCAACTAAATCACAAAATCAATATTTTCTTGATACCAAAAGACTTTTTATAAGACAAATAATGTATATAGTATATAAATAGACCTAGTAGTATGTTTAACCCTACACCTTAGCTTAGTCAGTAGCATGTCTGTTTACTGAGCTAACGGTCCCAGGTTCCATCCCCAGCATGATCAAAAATTGTATCATTGGTAAAATGTGGGTTTACCCTTTCACAGTGATGACTTAACAGCTGGGGTTTGGGTAGTGTGCCTGTCTTAGTCAGTGATGACTTAACAGCTGGGGATTGGGTAGTGTGCCTGTCTTAGATCAGTGATGACTTAAAATCTGGGGTTTGGGTAGTGTGCCTGTCTTAGTCAGTGATGACTTAACAGCTGGGGACTGGATGTTGTGCCTGTCTTAGTCTTAAGTTAGATTATAGACCATATGAAGCTACGACAGGCCGGTAGTGAAAAATATACGGCTTGAATAAAAAAACTGACCCTGAACACAGGCTGGAAATAGTGATTAGCGGAAAGTAAAAAGTTAGCTTGTGTTTATACCTAGTTTAGTAAATCTAATCAAAGATAGGCTTAGCCTAAGATTAATATATTGTTTTACTTGATTAAATGTTGTAATTAAAGGCCTATTTTTAAAAAGGAAACACTCCAGTGTTTGTATTAGCCATTTAAAGCATACTGTGAAAACCATTTTGTGAAGGGCAGTTCTCATTTGACATAAAACTAGCACTATTTAAAGAAATATTAATTTGAACTAAAAGTAATTTCGTCCAATCCTCCATTTTCTATTTGTGCAAGTGAGAACATAATTTACAAACAGTGACTGAGAAAATACACAAAGAATCATCAATAAGTGAATAATGCTAGAATACATAGGTTGTTCCTAGAATGTGAAACATCTCAGACAGACAAGTCCACAGTGTCAACTGCCGTTTGCTGACCAACCTTTGACCTGATTTGTGGACTATGCAACTCTTGTTACTAGCCAACAAACAAGAGTGACTAGAAGCCCTGGCTATTTACATTTATTTTACACACTCACTTTACGGTAAAGGACTTAGGATGGGTTGAAATTAATACCACATTAAATGGTCATCCTCACAGAACCAGTGTGCTTCAAGTTATGAAGGTGAATTAGGTTATGTAATATAATATGAACCTATATTAATTTAAATCAAATTTTGCTAAGCTAGGAATCTGATTACAGAGAGAACACATATTGGGGACGATAATTTAGAGATTACTTCGAGCAACATATCATTTGACAAGGTTAATGAGTTTTAATATTTAGGAACAATTTTAACTAGCAATAATAATATTAGATTGTAAAAAAGGAAATAATAGCCAGGAAATGTATGCTACTACTCGGTCAGTAAGTCTGTGTCATCTCACCTGCTGTCCAGGAATGTAAAATTATGAATATACAAAACAATAATTTTACCGGGGGTGAAACATGGTCTCTTACCTAACATAACGAAAACAAATTTAGGATGTTCGAAAACAAGGTGTTTAGGAATATATTTGGTCTAAAAGAGATGAGGTTACTGGGAAGTGGAGTAGGTTACATACTGATGAGTTACATACCCTGTAATAATCAAAAAACCTTGTTAAGATAATCAAGTCTTGTAGATTATGGTGGGCAGGTCATGCAGCGCGAAAGGACAATGAGTATAAATATTGCAGATTATGAGGTCAAACACAAGAATAATGAGCATGATCCTATATTGCACAGCACCACAGATTTAAAAAAAGTTACACATGTCCGCCTCGGTGGCATAGTTGGCTAATACGCTAGTTTCGTGTTTAGCTAGACTGCAGAGGACGGGTAGATTAAGGTTCGAATCTCAGTCGGGTGAACTGGCGGTGGTTTTTACTAAGTGGTATTCCACTACATGCAAATGCAGGTTCACTGCCTCTAAATTCAACTTACACAATCATAATAAGTCAGCGTAGTTAGTACTTAACCGAACGGGTATTAAGACATGGTGCTAAATAAATAGATTAATAATAATAATAATAATACACATGTCATACATAAACCTAATCCATTTTTTTTGTCCTGTCTTAATAAATAACAAGAAATATCGCATGTAAACAGTCAACTGTGCCGCCCTTCATGTTAAGTTTATCATAGTACTTGCTACCACAGATTTGTATTCCATGTCCTGGAATTCTATTGATAGTTAGCAAACCTACTTCCTACCCATTAACATAGCTAATATGTACATCCCAGAAGGGTGGTAAGACGCAGTGGAGGAGAAATTACCAGTAAAGTAAACTAGAGGAGTAAACTTAAAAGGTAAATGAATGTTGGAACTTAACTTATGAGTGGACTTCCCTGAAGAAAAGGGCTTGCTTAATCAATGCTCAACTTTCACCCATTTCTTTGCACTAGTAGAAATCATTATGACCTAGCTTGAGGTGGATGCTGATGCATTTCCTTTAATATTCACCCTCATCTTACTGCTCTATTCAACCAAGTAGACAAAGGTGTCAGTACAGTGGCTACAGAGAATATATATAAAAACTGTAGAGGATAAAATTGTAATTTCCAGAACTATTCAGCATTCTGGTGTATTAAATTGATTAATAAACAATGTGTTGTGAGTACACTTCCCGTAATGGCATCGGGCAGTGAAAATGTAACTCAAAGTGTAGTAAGATACTAATAGTTTAAACTCGTATTATTTTTATCCATGTATCTGTTCATACTTGATGTATTACTAACTGTCCAAGCTATCTACCTATTTTCTCAAAGAAATACTAAATGAATTAACTATGATACCTACTTATTTTTATTAAATTATATTTGATGTTGCTACTAAAATGTTTAAAGTCAGTTTCCCAATACATTTAAATTCCATGGCTGAATGAATGGTTAAACTCTAGAATGTTAACTGAATAAGTGTGAAGCCAGTCTGGTTTGCCAGCAATCATGTTGGGGGAAGATAACCACGGTTAAAAGCTCTGCCTCCACATTAATACAGGTATGTTTTCTCTCAGTTCTCTCTTTCTCTAATCTAACTCATTAGTGTAATTTAATGGATATAGATTGAAAAGGTAGCAAGACACAGTACAAATAAACAACCTGACAGCCATTTAAACACTTAGTAGAAAGCCTAGAGCTGATAAAAAAAACTATGTTTTAAAAACTGTGTTAAGGTTCCCCCTCAACAATAATGCTAGGAGTAATAATTTTTAGCTACATTAAATATAGTTTAAAAAAGACACCCGAACTTTGGAATCGAGCCCAGGACCTGTGGGTAGTGCACCAATATTCGCCCCCTGAACTATCAAGACACTATCCCATGCTCAGGGATTGACAAGGTAGTGTCTGTGATGGATGAATCTGATAAGAGGACAGTGTTCCTGGTTAGGTCAGTGATGAAGGATTGGCGTACACAGCCAAAGATGGCGAGTCCTATTCGCATGTCCTTTAAAAACTATATTTAATAAAGTTTAAATGTAGAGACTGTTGTATCTCTAACCCAAGTTTATCTCTGCCTTTATAATAATAACATTGTTGATCCTAGTTTTCAGGTACAATAATTCAATAAACTCACTTAAAAACCCATTAGGAAAATACGTCTAATCAATGTGTAAAAATAAAAGGTCCTTGAAGCGTGTTTCTCAACGCTTGGAATTACATGACCTTGAAACCTGTAAAATCTTAGAGAGAACTTCACTAAGCACAATAAGGATTGTGGATTTCATTCCTCGGCACATATTTAATTTGTTCAGTTTTGTGCACCAACTCACCGAATAGATTTAAAAACTCCTCCACAGTAACTTTATGGAGCTTTTTTTTATAACCATGCCTTACTACATTTTCAGGATACTTGCATGGATGCACAATAGGGGTGAGGAAATGTACCCACATTTGAGTGGAGGAAGCGAGTGAGTAGCCATTTAGGTAAAGGCCCTTGAATCAAACCTTGATCTCTCTGTCACTGGAAAGCCAGTCTAATATGCGAGTGATGCATAAGACCAACTTTGTTTAGGCACTTTGGTCAACCTTGCACCGTCCACATAACCCTACCATTTAAATTGGTAGAGATGCTGTGGATTGGGGGGTTTGGAGTTCAGTCCTCCCCTGGTGTATGAAAGTACTTTTCACATAATGTGGCTACCCTCCACCCCCTTAAACAAAACTAGACAATTAACTGGTCTATATATTTCAAAATAACTGCAAACAACTTGTTGCTAGGCAAGGACAGAACCCCAACTCAAATGCTGGCAATGGCACACACTCTCCCCACTAGTTGAAAGATGCTTATGATCAACTAAAATACAGGATAGATCATGCACACTTCATGAGGCTTGTTTTTAGCTCTTCCTTCATGTATTTGTAAATTCTTGTCATTCCATGCAATTTTAACAAATTTATATTATAGTTGTTAAAACAATTTTTTTTATTTTTTTTCAGTTGTTTATACATGTTTAGAGAGTTCAAACCCAATTTTTGTTATTTAAAATCCTCACCGTTTCGAGGTGAGGTCCCTAGATGGTACTCGTCCAAACACCTCAATGTTTGCGACACAAAGCATTTGCGCAAAGTGCTATAACTTTTTCCCCAATTGAGAAAATTTTAAAATTCTAAAACCACTGTACTCAGAAGAAAATTATGACTGCTTTGGGATTTATAAATTTAATTTTCTGATATTTTTTGAAATTTTACTAAGAGTCAAAATTGATCAATGAAATTTTCAATTTTCAAGCCACATTTTCATTGGTAAGAATGTAAGATAGTCAAAATTTTTTTTGCAGGAACCATGGTATTAATAATCTAATTCAAGGTGAGAAAATTGGAGTGTTTTGAGCCCTTCCAATATTTTTTGTCTGTTACAAATGGGAAATTATTGATTTTTACATTTTTTTTAAGTTGCTATATCTCCAGCGGGGGACAGAGTAAAAATCTGAATTTTATACCACAAAGACTTCTATTTGGTAAGAACATCATAAGAAAATTTGATCACTTTGTTCTACAGAATGAGAAAAAATTTGGAGCTTAAAGTTGAACCAAATTCTTGATTTCTTGTTCATTTTGATGGGCAATTTAAACTACTTTAGATCTAATCATCCTAATGTCCAGATATGATTTTTTTTTAATTTTCCACCTCAATAATCAATGGTGGGGGGTGTAGGTGATGCAAGAAAAGCTAAGTGCTTTTGTAGTTTTTATAGGAAAACTTTTTTTGGCTCAAATAATCAAATATTGCTTTGGTACAGACGGAGTTTAGTTTTCTTCACATGGTGGTATCAACAGTTGTTGAAATTATGTCAATAGCATAACGGCAATGGATGACAAACTTTTTAAATGAAAAAAAAAAATTCATTAAGTTCCAAGACACCCTCGACAGATATTCAAGAAATGTAGAGGTCAGGTCAACAAGCGAAGAAAATTAAACTCTCTCCTACGTTTCTACTGAAGCAATAAGGTGCTTACCCGCCTCGGTGGCGTAGTTGGCTAACGCGATAGTCGTGTTAAGCTCTACTGCTGAAGACGGGGAGATCGAGGTTCGAATCGAAGTCGGGTGAACTGGGGGTGATTTTTCCTAAATGGTTTTCCACTCTCCCTCCACGCAAATGCTGGTTCAATTCTTTTAATTCAACCTTTCTAATTCCTAATCCATTAGCGTAATTAGTACTTAAAGTGTATAACCCGAACGGATAGTAAGGCGCGGTGCTAAATAATAAAAAATAATAGTAATAAATAAGGTATCATAATTTATTTATTTTGACCGAAAAAATGTTTTGATATAAAAAGTCTAAAAATACTGTCCTTTTCTCGCCTTTCCTACAATCCCACCTTAAAAGACTCTCATGGTTATCACCTAAATGAAATGTGCATATTTAGAATTACGTAGTTCGTTAGAAGTTAAAAATAGCTTTGATTAAAAATTAATCTGGTTACCCTTAACTTATATAAAATGTAGGGAAGCCATTATTTTTGTGCCTTTTTCAGTTGGGAAGTTTTGGGAAAATTTTAAGATGAATATTAACATAAGCCTGATCTTAAAATGTTACATATTATGTAGATGAACCTTTATTGTGCTCTATATTTTATTTATATCTCATATTAAAATTATTTGGGGTACGTCACTAAAGACACTCCCCCTTAAAAATTTGATGGAAGTGTCGCGCGATGACGGAACGGGCAACATCTTGGAAGGACGATCTGATAACGAGCATAGAAATTCCATCAATACGGCCGCCGCGCCGCCATACTTGGAAAACATCCCGTGCGTCACTGAATACAGGCGCGAGAGGGGGAGCAAAGAGATAGACAGTGTAGGTGGCGCGTGGCTTCATTACCAGAAACACGTGACGTCACGTGAATAAGAAGGTAGTTCGTTACACTTATGTTAACAAGCACGTCTCTTGAAGTGCAGCTCCCAAGTCAAAACACACTTGGCAACTGATAACGGATCAGATTAGCTCTGTCTTATTATCTGTGAGGAGTGTTAAATGCATCTGCACTCGGCTAAATAATTATTGTGAATAAAAGGTAATTTCTAGATCAATGTTTCCTCTTTTTACACAGTTGAAATTTGAAGCCCATCTAGATAAGATACATACAAAGAAAAAAAGATAATCTTTAAAAAAAGTGTTTTAATCCTTCTAGATTTGAAAATGGTACAGTGCATGCGATAATAATCTAGGGTAATATCGTGTGGTCAGACAATAATATAATAGACTCAAACCAGAGGGGGGGTGAGTACGAGAGTTAATAATCTAGGATAATACCGTGTGATCAGACAATAATATAATAGACTCAAACCAAAGGGGGGGGGCGGTGAGTACGAGAGTTAATAATCTAGGGTAATATCGTGTGGTCAGACAATAATATAATAGACTCAAACCAGAGGGGGGGGAGTACGAGAGTTAATAATCTAGGATAATATCGTGTGGTCAGACAATAATATAATAGATTCAAACCAGAGGGGGGTGGGGGGGTTGAGTACGAGAGTTAATAAGTTGCTGCTAAAATTCATAAATAGTTCCCCTTAAATAGATTTTTTTTAAATACAGCTTCCCATTTTAAATTGAAATGTAAGTTGACCGTGAAATTAATTTAAAAGCACGTGGGACTAACTAAAAAAAATGAATCTATTGGCTGGCAATATCAGTTACTGTGAGATTTTACGATATTAAAAACTTAAAGCAGGGCTACAGTAGGCGTCAACCGAGTTGCCGCCATCTTGATTTTACTATAAAGAAAATTAACAAATAAAACCAATGAATTTCTATGATTGATTAGTAAAATTATGTCGCAAAATAAACAAACTAGATAAAACATAAGCTTTGTGATTTCATTATGTTCGAAAATTATTAGGTATAATACAGTATGTCTATTCCTTCTAGAGGATATTAATATTCCTATTTAAAAACCATTTGATTAATTGTTTAAATAGAAAGGTTTGATTGAGAGTATAAAATGTTTTCGAATAAATATAAGTTTACCAGTCAGAATTGAACTCCGAACTCACAAGTGACAATCAAAAACACTATGAGTACGATCGATCATCTAATTTCTTCTAGGTATATCTCATTTTATGTTAAGGTGAAAAGTATATTACTTAAGTTACTTAATATGTCGATATAGTTTTAAATACCAATAAATATGTGTATGTATCTTTCCCTAGTGTAGTCCTAGTCCTGCAGTGATAACAAAACTATCTGACCCACTAATTCATGTCATGCTAAGAAATACTCTTTGTTCTCCGGTGCCCCCAAAACAATCTTGTTATTTAAAATGTTAATGCTAGCGTTACACTTACAATAGGAGTTTATAAAGAATGTATCTCGGAGGTGAGTTTTAAAATAATAATAAATTGAATTTATATTTAGTAGCATATAAAAGTAAAAATGAAATTAATTCCATATCGTATTTGAGTTTTATACTACTTTATACCCCCCAACCCGATCAATATTTAAGGCATTTGAAGGATCCCCCAACCCCTACACTAGTTTCGCACATGCGAATGTGCCCGCAATTGTGTTAATAAGATAGATAACTTCCCAAGCTTGAACCGCAGACCTCTAGGTCATGCAGCTTATCAGGGTAAAGCACTAGTCTCCTAGGTCAGGGTCAGGCATACTTCGTGCAGCAAGCTATGATTCAAGCCCGATATGCCAGTTGTTTTTGCACAAATTTTTACTATCCGTTTGGGTTATCCGTGTGATAGTTTGATTAATTTACCATACTGTCTAAACTAGAATGTCACCAGCTAAACAAGACCTAGACTCGAATTAGTGACTGGATAGTAAACATTAGCTCCAAAGTAACCTAGACTAATATTTTAGACGTTTAAAAACAAATATGTGTTCAATCCTTCTATATAACGATATTAAAAGTCTAAATTTTAATCTCAAATACATGAGAGACTGGCCAATTTCATTTTCATTCCGTCCTGTTTACAAAGGGTCTACCTTTATGAACATTAATAGTTTCCACAGAAAACAACAACATTTAAACACAAATAAAAATTGAAAAATCAACCAACCTTCTACCGTTAAATCATTACTATAACCGTGATAAATCTAACGGCCATGCCAGAAATCACATCCGGGACCCCTAGCTCATTGGACAGATACGCTACCAACTGAGCTAAGGTGTCGGACTCGCTGCAGACTAAAGTGTTTGTTTATTTGCCATCGTGCGGAATTTAATCCACCTGTTGACGAGAGGGAGGTGTGTGAGGGCAGTTTTTTGAGGCTAATGATGTATTCAGGTCGCATACAAGTCATCAATCAACTTACGTGACCCCACCAAGCCTGAAGATAAAACTTAAAAGGAGATTAACGCGTTACTGTAATCTCACTATTCGCTATTTAAGGAAAGATACCTATTTTATCAGGCATCCGAATCTGAGGGAGAGGGTATTGCAGATTGGGCTGTAAGAGTCCAGCATTTAGCGACAAATATGTGGCTTTGGGACCAATTTGAGATGGGGTTAGCAAACAAGAAAATAAAATAAAATAAAGATTGTTCACTGATGATCCAAAAACCTTACCGTTTTTTAGAAGCCAAGAATATTGCAGTCCAACTTTTTGTGAACAGTGATATTTTTTCAGCATTTAAGGAATTAAAAATAGTGGAGGAACAGTGGAGAAACTGGCAGAGACAGTTTATAAAAAAAAACTAGAGGGCCGAATCACCCAGAAGGAGTTTTATAGGGATTTGAACCCAGGTTCAAAACAGGAATGAGAGAGAGACGGGTCACCAATGTTGTGGTGGAGCTATCCGCAAGGGTCCGGAACCTACTGGTTGGGGGCAGTGTCTACTTACGTTTCAGTAGCATCTCGGTGAAGGACTACTTAGTCATTACGAGATGCAACAGGTGCAGGTATTTAGGGAAAAGGGTGAAATTCTGCCCTAAAAAGGAGTCGGTATGAGATCACTGTGGGAAGGTGAGACATGAACTCAAGGAATGTAAGGTGAACACTCAGAAGTGTATACCATGTGATAATAGAAGAAAAGATAAATGTAAGCATCCTAACAACAGAGAGTGTTCTACAGACCATCTGCTTTTAGAAAGACAGATAGAGAGTACAGACTATGACGTGTAACGACATAAGGGCTCTACTGAGATGGACGTGGACAGACACAATAGGGGAAGCATGGGTAAGTCTGATGATCAAAAGAAGAATTCCCCCTCAAGAAGGAGGAAGAATATGAGGAGAGCAGAACGGTATAGAGAAGGCAAATCTGAGGCGAAGATTAGCACCCAACCGGAACAACGGGTAATGGAGAAGGTAGAAGTAGACACAGAGGAAGTAGCTTCAACCTCAACCGTGGAAGAGTATAAGCGTAAGTTCTGGAACGTGGAGAGGTGGAATTTTTGGGGAAAAGGACCGGTTATAATACATGGGAGAGTTGTCGAAGCTGAGGAGGAACAAAAGGAAGAAACAGGTAAAAAGCGGCGCCAGTTGAAGCCACTGGAAGCGTACACTGAGAGATAGAAGGCAGCTGACGGGGATGAGGGTAAGGTAGCGGGGGAAGAAAAGGGGAATAAGTTGGAGGATATGGACGATCCTGGTCAGATATACAAAAACTATGAGGAGACTCTACAGCTGTCTAAGCTGGAAGAGCAGCAAACCCTCCATCTGGCCATGAGAGACGTAAGGAAATTCCATTGCTTTCTCTACCCCCAAAGCCTTGGACAGAATACAACTCAACGCCATGAACCTACCTACGGAGGCGGGACAACTACTGGAAAGGTTTCACAAGGTATATGAAAGAAACTCGATGTAGAGGAGCTTTACCGGCATTTTGTAAAAACAAACGGTCACATATATTTTTTCACGCACAACCCATAATGGCTACAATTGAAAAATTAAAGATTGGGAAGTTGAATGCTTTGCGGAGTGCGACGATAATGGATGAGATCAGGAAGGTGGCGGAGGACCTGCAGCTAAATATAGTATGTGCAGGAACCCTATAGTACCCGAGGTGGGGAGATACCACAGATGCCGGTGAATGCGAGAATAGTGGTATCAAGAAAGTCACCAATGAGTGCAGTAGTGGTCTTTAATAAGCATCTAACCATCACAAGGGTTGATCAATTATGCAACGAGAGAGTCACTTGTGTTGGGGTAAGATCGAGAATAGGCCCAGTCATTCTTGTCAATATGTATTTCCAGTATAGAGAAGATATAGAACCATATTTAGGAATAATTGAGGCACTAGATGACGTATATGGAGGGACTCCTGTTATTTACTTAGCAGATATGAATTCTAGGTCACCCCTGTGGTTCAGCG
>CABFOW010001928.1:108903-119950 GCA_902141385.1 Timema californicum
CAGATGGAGGGGAGGGGTTTTAGTGAAACATTATATAATACTCTTATCTTACGTTAGTGTCCGAGAGCTACAGATGGAGGGGAGGGGTTTTAGTGAAACATTATATAATACTCTTATCTTACGTTAGTGTCCGAGTGCTGCAGATGGAGGGGAGGGGTTTTAGTGAAACATTATATAATACTCTTATCTTACGTTAGTGTCCGAGAGCTATAGATGGAGGGGAGGGGTTTTAGTGAAACATTATATAATACTCTTATCTTACGTGCGTATAACCCGAACGGGTAGTAAGACGCGGTGCTAATACTAATAAATGAAATACATTTTAAATTTTAGCACATTAAGATTAAAAGTAAATAAGTATAAGAACGGCTAGCGAACAAATTTAATTTGTGTGTTTAGTGGTAAACATTTATTAGTTTATAAAGTATTCAGTCGATAGTATAGAAATATGTACATGTTTATGTATAGCAAGTCAAATATAAAAAATCAAACACTTGCTGTTAGTAGGTTTAGAATATTTGAAACGTCTAATTTCATCAGTTAAAACAGCTTTTAAAGGAAATGAGAACATAAAAAAAATTAGAAAAATACTTTTAGAAATCGAAACACAATTAAAATAATAATCAGTGTTGTTGTTTTTTTTTCAAATGTTCTGATGCACGGTTCCCCTTAATAGATCTAATCAATACCTATAAACTAGCACTAATAATATAATCAATACCTATAAACTAGCACTAATAATATAATCAATACCTATAAACTAGCACTAATAATATAATCAATACCTATAAACTAGCACTAATAATATAATCAATACCTATAAACTAGCACTAATAATATAATAACTGGTTATACTGGAGATTGTTGGCCTTCATACTCGCGAGAGTGCTGTGTATTTACTTTTAAAATAACCTTTTGATTTGTTTACCCTTAGTGGCCCGACACCTTGACTCAGTCGGTAGTGTCTTTCTACTGAGCAAAGGGTCCCGGGTTCGATTCACGGCATGGCCGAAAAATCTATCATTGGTGAAATGTGGGTTTACCCTTTCACAGTGATGGGTGTTGTGAGACCGCAAAAAAAAATGATAGTATTTTCTTAAAAGGCTCTTGTACTGAAATGAGTGCCATGACAGTGTATTAGCAAGTGTTGCCAGTGTTAATAATGGATACTAGCTCTCCTGGTCAATAAAGATTGTAGAATGATGTAACTGGAGACGATCTGACTCGGGATAAAACATCCTCTCCCCGGGTCACGTGGCTGCAGATATGGCGCGAACTATCTAAAGGTCGACAGAAATACTACTAATGATTGTAAATTATGTTTTAGGAAGTTGAACATTGGTTCACAGTAAGTAGGTTATCGATAAAGAACACATTGGCCGATCAATGGCGACATATCATCGTATTAATTTCAGGAACATTCTACGCAGTGGTGGGGAGACCGAGTTGGGGGACGAGGGCACACACACTCTATTACATATATGTGATACGGGTAAAGTCCGAACCCAGATAAAGTCAATATTATCCAGATAATACTGACGTTATCCAAAACACGTAGATAATGTTGAGTGAGAGGTGATTGAATGTTTTTCGAAGTTTATCTAGATAATACTGACATTATCCACCCGCACTTGGATTGTGGCAATTTATATGGTTGAGGATAGGTTAGTTAGGTTAGAACAGGTTAACTAAGATTAGGTTATGTTAGGCCAGGTTAAGCTCGGTTAAGTTAGGGAAAATAAAGCATAAAATGAGGCATTTCGAATGTTAGTGCACTGCTACAATCCAATTAATTTTCCAATTTCAAAATATGTTTTCAAAATAATTTTTTTATGGAAACATGCTTAGTTTTACAAATACTATTCCACGTTATCCAAGTCTCGCTGGCAAGTGTCGATATTATCCGGATTTCGCACACTACCCGTAACATATATATAAATACATCAAATAATGTGTTGGGGACGATTTTATTTATATGAAATTAAACAATATTTCATTTATTGAGATTACATATTATTACAAATAGAATGATTAATCCACGGGACTCCTTTAGGAAAATTTAAATATTTTTAATTGCGAGCAATTCATAGTAAAATATTATATTTAGTCGTGACCATACCAATTTTTTTATAAAACAATATTTGAGGTATTTGACGTGCACTTTCTGTAACCACCGATTATATCAGCACACGAGAATTTCTATGAGCAAGCGAGAAAGGGCATACCCATTTTATCGGGAAAGGTATTTTCACATACCTTCCAGGGTTCCTTTACATCCCTCCAACGGAAGTTGTTCTGTGGATTTTTATCGCTCAGGAGAAAGCCATCGACCCCGGTTGGGGTTGAACCCATGAATATAGAGTCCTCCTGAGGCGACAGAAGCTTCTTTATTATAAACATTGGCTGAACGTCACTAATGTCACTCTATTCGGAAATAGTTATTCGCTCAGTAATACTATATCATCAATAAAAAGTATTATCAAACGTTTCTAATAATACTTTTAGCCAATGTTTGTACCAAAGAACCTTGTGCTTGCTGTCAATTACCTACACTCCTAGTGTAGATAGACTTAGTTAGCGTGGAGGTAGGATTCGAGCCGTAGCGACCAAATGCGGTGTCTTACTATCCTATATTGTTAATTCGTGACCCGCGCACGGGTCTAGCTAGACCCTGTAAAAGAGTGGACGCCAAATAACAACATATTACAAGACAATATAATAGTCTACATGAAAGATACCCTTCCTTCACTTTGTTAAAACGACCAAAGTGAGTTGTTGTTATTCCTTCTCCCTCATAATTGCCAAAACAATGGTTTGTTGTCATGATGTCATTATACAGTGTACAATAATTACACAGTTTACTGATATAAATAAAAATTTATGCGTGGAAAACCCTTGTTTAAATTAAAAATAAGTTTAATTAAATATCAAGCCAAATAATGTGCGTGTGTTATTATTACAGGAAGCTGTTGGCGTAATTAGCAGCTGGTACCGCAATTAGTGGGATATACGAACTAGTTAATCGTCACATGGCGTCATGTATAAATTAGTTTCAGACAAGATTCGAACCAGAAGTTGTTGGCTGGACATCGCCCGAAACGAGTGACGCCTAAACGCTAGAGATCACGGGCAATACAGGTTTATTATTAAGAAACCGTGCAGCAGACCAGCAAGTTGTAAAAATAAGTTAATGGTTATGAAAGCGTGTAGGAATTTGACTTGTACGAAGGCCATAATACGCTGGCCCTTTTTAAAGATCCAAACCATAAACAAAGAAAAGATAGCAATAACCAAGAGTAGCGCTATGTTTTCCTAAAGCTTTACAAATTGACATTATCTGTCAAAATTGGTGCATGAATAACTCACACGAATGTAGAGTTACAACTGCCAATAAATATCGGTCCGACTATAGCCAGTGAGTGTGAGCAACAAGAATATGGAAGCAGGGGAATCCCCCGACACCCAATTATTATCGAGTTCTGCTGAAAAACCCCATACTGAGTCACAAACAAAACAAAAAACTTAAGGTGGGAATGCAGTGAACGCGAGAAATGGCAAGTGTTTTATTTTGGCAATAAAAAATATTTTTTTTGTGTGCTAAATTTAGATAAATATTGCTTTAGTAGAAACATAAAGTTTAATTTTCTTCATGCGCTGATATCAACAGTTCTTGAATATTTGTCATGATTATAGCGGCATTAGATGGCAAACTTTTTACGAAGAGAAAATGTTATCATTAAATTCCAGGACACCCTTGAAAGATGTTCAACCACTGTTGATATCACCATGTGAAGAAAATTAAACTCTGTGTTTCTAAATAAAAACAATTACCTTTTCTCGCGTCCCCCACACCCCCACCTTAAGTGACGCAATTTAAAATTGCCCTGTCAGAGACGTAATGATAAACCATAGCTATCTTCACGATAAATCTATTTCCGTTATAGGCTGATTAATATATGCATACATCAAGTCATGGGATAAGCAACTGTCACTTTTGATATATTGAAGTTTCTATCATAACTGTTGTAAAAGACTGAAGCTGGATGCCCCACATTGGAACGCCAATTGTAACGTACACGATGGAACTGTCCCGTGTTGTGACGTCAATTGTTACGTTCTGCCTGAATGCCTTCACGTTGAGCGCCATTTTAATGTACTAACTTCACTTTGGTTTGAAGAATATATATACTACAAATAAATGTCTTCGAAACTAGATACTTTTGTATAAACTTTAATGGTATAATGTATTACACATCACTGTTGTTTGAAAAAGAATAATGGAAACCATTTAGGTAAAAACACCTTGGCCGTGATTCTAAACACAACCAAGCTAACATTATCAAACCATACTAGATTGATACACATCTCTTTCGTCTGCCAAAGAAGAGTAAAATGACGCGTCTACCAAGCTAGCGTCCTCTTGAGTCGAGCCGTGTGAACCCCGTAGTTCACACCCTCGAATCCAGACCACTCCTTGCTTTCTTTCCATCGACCATTGGGGTTAGTTTTTAATTAGCGCGCATTTAAGAAAACAGACGCGTTACTCTGCACCTGCTATTTATTTACTGCGTAATTACAACCCGGAAGTAAAAATCCATGCTTCTGCCACGTGCAGTTAATTAAAAGAAAAAGAAACATGGCCGTAGTATAGAAAAGATGAGTTTACTTTATATTAACTGAAAAGAAGAAATATTAGTATATTTACTTTAAAATATGATCTCGAATATTAAAGAGACAGGAAAAATCGATATCATTACACTGTTCTGGGAATCAAAATCAAACTGAATGGGGTATTTAAGCTTTGGATATGACAAGGAGAGCGCTACAGTTTATCCATGGGCTTGGGGGAAAAATTAATTTGGGAAGGGGCGGGGGTGGTTTCAAAATCTTAAGTTTATGACATGATGTTAAGACGACTTATTAATGTCTAATAAATAGGAACATCGTTATTTTCTACAGTAGTAATGGAACTTTATTTGTGTTAGAGGGTGGAATAAGGGCAGGGGGAAAGTAGCAAAAAAAATTAAGGGTCTTTTTACTATCCTCTCCCCCAGTTAATGTTAGAAAATTGGATAATAATAGAAACAATTAATAGTGGTGCTCGTGGAGAATTTTCGGAATTTATACTATTTTTAACAGCTATTTGGAATAGTGATAACCCGTTAATTTTTGGAAATTTGGATACTACTATTTGGAATAATCTCCACCTGCACTTTTTTTTTACCTAGACGCCTTAAGAACGTATTGAAAGTGGTCTTCGCCCAACACATATTTGAAAACTGAATGCGTTTAGAAGCTATTTGGAGAGGTCTTTCCACGAGAAATGTTTGGAAATTGAATGCTTCTCTAAGTTATTTGAAGTTTTGATACAAGGCCATTTTTAAGCTTAATATTAAAAATGTCGGGGTTAGGGGGGGGGGTTGAATCCCCTAGTCTCCCTCCCAACTCCCAGGTTTATCATTACAGCTCTCCAAGACTTTTTAGATAGTTAAGAGGGTAAACTGAGCCTCTTTAGTGAGAGAAACAGTAACTAAATGATCGGTATCGACCTAATCGACAAAAGGGCTGATGAGTCAACCCCTAACTACCATAAACAATAATAGTGATTCAAGTTATGGTAAACATTCTAATACATATCTTTTTGTTCTATAGAAAACCAAATAGCAAATAAGTTTACGAGTTAGTTACATCATAATCCAGGCTTTGACTACAAGCTATAAACTAAAGATCTGTACGACATCTTAGCTCGGTCGGTAGCCCTCTTGTAAGTGAATGCAGGTGAGATTTGTTTCCCCTATAAAACCTCTCTAGAAGCTTTTGTTGACCTAGGTCAGTGTGGTCCAACTTGCGACCCGCTCTTACAGATTCCTGGACCAAATTTAAAGGGAACCCCTGGGTGACGAGATGTGAAATAGCTAGAGCTACTCAATATACTTTGTTGGCAGTAAAGTTTGAAAGACTCTTCCTGTAACACCACCCTTATTCTCCTGAGAATAAAGGCGGGTACACAATATTTTAATGTAAATATAAAATACCAAAAACAAACAATAATAGCAAAGGAGCCAATAGGACGTCATGTGACAAATAGGCCGTACCCGGCATATAAGTCCTTCTGCTTCCATGTACCCACTTCAAATATTATTTAGAGGACTCAAAATTTAGCCAAAATCAGGGTAGAGGACGGGACATATTTCATTCAATTAGATCCTATATCGGAATACTATAAGAGAAACTAGACAGTAACATACGATTTTAAATAGTTTATTTTGATAAACAGTAGATAAATGATATTATAATCAAAAAGGTTAATATTAAACAATAAGATAAATTTATGAACATAAGTGTATATTAGAAGAATAATACAAATTGTTTATTTTTAACAATCTCCCTTCATTTAAGCAAAATATAAATATATATAATATAAAGATATTGTAAATATGACAACAATGGGTCTCGCTAAACATCCAAAGCTGACTATAAATATATAGTAATTATTAGAAAAGTAATAACGATGGGTCTGTACAATCACCCAGATTTGAATACTAATATCAATACATACGTATAGCAGTAGAAAACAAATCAAAACAGGCCTCAGCGACCATCCTCAATAGCATTAAATCTTGTTTATAATAAATATACTAATAGTCTTTCTTGTCAACATAAATACACGTTAGCCAAATACAACATATTACAAAAGGGAGAAAGCCCCCCAAAATTAAAGAGTAATAATCTAATTTTACAGCCAGATGGGCTCTAAGTTTTCTATTTTGCCTAAATCTAACATTTAAAAGACCTTGACATCTTACGCCATACAAGGTATACATTACGTGCAATAATAGTCCACTCAAAACTCCAACAGGAATTATCACTACCATATCCCTGATATTAGACCGAGAAAAAGCGGCTAACCTCCGAGTTAACAAAAGGGGACTTCGCTTTTATTTTGCCAACGTAACAAGCTTGCTAATATAATTCACCATAATTAATCCAATTTATAACCAATCCTAAGGTCAAATACACTATTCCCAACTATGATTATATAATTTAAATTAAATAACAATATTTATAGGCGAAAAGGAATTTTGAGAGTATAAAAGCCGAAACGTAATTGACACCAAGATGTGCCCAAGGACGGTAACCTGGCAAGAGTGGTATACAATAAGAGTTACATCAATATATACGCTTCTATTCAGGCTCGAAAAGGGGGAAGAGGGGTAGTGAAAACAGAGGTGAACACACAACAAGGAAGAGGGGGAAGGGGTATCTAGACGGAGGTAGAATATTCGAACATGTTGTGGACGGAGTCAGAGCACTAATTTCCTGGACACATCATCGCCTTTCAACGGATGTACGTCACACTTTTCCCAGCATGCCTTATGATAATTCATAGTGCGAGCCTACACACAGTTTGCTCGTTTAGTCTGTTGTTGATTTTCTCTCGGCATGTTGTGTTGTGCGTGAAGTTCACTTGGGAGGGGCCACTGCTGAATGGGGCTATGGTGAGTTCACTCGTGATTGTTATTATTATTAGAGATCAGTCTTGTATTTTTTCACTGTTTAGTAGCTTTATTCCAATAAATGCTACAGTCCAACCAAAAATGCTATTATATATGTAACAATAGTTTATTAGTGTTTATTGTAGGCTTAGATTAATTAAGTTGATGGGATAATACAATACAATAATACAAGATATCTTTAACACGAGGTGCAAACTGATAGTCATATTTGGCCCTTGGGATGAAAAACATTGGACCACCCTGATCTAGATTAAAGATAACTTAGCCATTAGCTAGTCACAAACTGTTCCGCCGGACTCTTGTTTTCAATTCGATATAGTTCGGTTTGTATTCATCAGTTGAATATGGATTGATGTGCTGCGTTATGAGGTTAAACTGGACGGGAAACAGAATTGCGAGGAAGTAAGAACACGGTATTTGGCAGTTAGGTACTAAAGTTATTACCTCCGTGTAGACGTACGTCAGGTTATATGATTTTCAGCTGTCACATCTTACTGGTGCCAATACAGGGGAGGTTGAGGGAATGCCAAACACCCAAAGGAAAATTTCTGTAAAATGAAAAATATTTTGTTTTATGAGTCAACAAAGATTTGAGATGTTCGAGAATGTCCAACCTGATGGGGTTATTCCGAAAACTCATCAGGGTAGAGCCTGAAAAAACACTTTAGCTGTAAAACATTTCAAATTGTGGCTGAAATAAATATAAATGAAAAGTGAGAGCTTTATAACTCTAAAGGTGACCTGGCGGTCTAGGGGTAAGGTGTCAGACTTCTGTGCTAGGGTCCGGGGTTCAATCCTCTGTCCCAGCACAGATTTATCTGATTACCAAACCCTTCCTTCACCTCTGACAAGACATATTGTGAATGTGGGGAATGCCAGGCCATCCACCGTGGTTCGGATTCCGAGTTAAACTGTAGGTCCTCAATTTCATCTCACAATCACCCTACCATTACACATTAGCTTAAGTGTGTATAGCCCGAACGGGTAGAAAGACGCGGTGCTAATAATAATAATAATAATAATAATAATACAACTCTAAAATTTAATTCAACCTCTTGAATGAAGAACAAAAATAAAATATAAAATCCCTACCGACATAAAATTAATGTTGACCCTTCACCTGAAATAGTAATATTGTTAATGGATTTAAGCCCTAATAAAATCATTAATCAGGGTTTAAGTTTAAAAAGGAGGGATTAAGCATCTAAAACAAATCCAAATTCAAAACTGAGTTTCATAATTGCCTTTAAAAGATTCATAAAAACTTAACTTATAAGGTATACTATGGTTTCAAATCAGTCTACAAACATGTATTTCCCAGAGAAATCATATGTGTATCCTTCAAGTGATTCTCACCCACTGCGCAGATCATGTGCCCAGTGGCCACACAAAACATGTGTCGTCACTTGGAAAATTCAGATCCGCACGGTCATTATCATCGTCCATCATCACACAAGTTTCCCTTCTTTAGCTGTAGAACTGTCAAACCGTATTCTTCTACGAGTTTCCTTGGGATCCTTTTTTCTCTTTGCGCTTGTATTTAACTTCCTTGTTGTTTGTTTCCTTACATTTGTTTTCAGTCTTTTATTCGCTACCTCTTCCAATGACATTTCAGTGGTGTTGCTGTTAAAATCAGCGAATGCTGTTTCTGCCTTCCTTAAGGCTTAGGCCTTGTGCTAGGCCTACCCATGAAGAAAGGTGAGACGTCGCCAGATGATGTACCTGAAACAAGCTCGTTACCATCCATGCTATGTTTCCTTAAGTGAGAAGCTTGGCTGCTAGCAAATCGTAGGCCGTTTTCTTCATCTTCTGGTGGACTTGTGACTGGTTCGTGCCTACCAATAGGGTTAGGTTGCTGCACTTGAGAGTCCTGGATGCTAGGAGGCTGCAGATCCTCTTCACGTTTGATCAGGCCTTATTCAATTGTTGGCTGTTTATCAGACGTAGGACTAGGCGTGAGAGCATATGCATGGTTATCTTCTTATTTAGCAATAGTATCCATAAGAAATGTCTCCACAGGAAGGAAATCATCATTACTGTATACATAAAGATTTAAAGGTACAATACCTGCTTTCCGAAATCCATAAACTTCCTTTTCTATAGTTGCTACTTCCATATAGGCCTTTTTGAAGAGATATGCGAGGTCATAGAAAGTCATTCTCATTTTTACCTTGAATTATCTGTAGATGTGCTAAGAGTTGTTTTTTAAATAAGTCGCATTCTTTGTTGAATGCTGTCTTTAAGTGGATCGTAAAAAGATACAGCGAGAGGTTGTAAATTGTGAGAGGTATGGAGTTGAATTGAAACCATGATGATTATGTTCATTTTACAAAACTCATGGCTGCCAAAAATACATTACTTGCGTGACTATCGTATATTAAAATCAGAGGGCTTTACATTTGCAGTAAGATGTTCCAACAACTTGACAGACACTTGGTCATTCATCCATTTTGTGTGCACTTGTAAGATGCTCCTGGGGGATTCGCACGCTCTTTAGGAAGGATAAACATAGGTGGGACAAAAATACCAGAGCGAGCGCCTATGGCACATGAAAATGTGACAGGTTCTACACCAGAGTTGGCTAAACAGTCCAACCGCGACCTCTAGTTTGGTCGATCGATCGAAAAAGATTAGGAGAAAGTAAATGATTGAGAGACTTTGCAGATTTTTTTTCAAATCAACATTAGAAAATCTAAATATCTTGGTGCATGCACCACATGTTTCTTTTGTTTTTTGTTTTTCAAAACACACTCGAACGTAATCGAAACGAAACTCTAATATTGTACAAGTCTATGTGAACAGACAAACAAAACCCCATTTGTGTCACCAATCTGTTTAGGTTTTGTCTCTAGTATTGCCTTATTGTTGAGTTTTTTGTCTTGAGCTCATGTTTCACTTTTATAAGATTAGTGTGGATCGGGCATAGCTTTTCACCTATTGAAGCCAAATGTACTCTTTTTGAAACTTTTTTTTAATAATAAGACTTTAAAATTGAGGTACTAGTAATATTTTAATGTAAATCTCATCTTCCTTAATGTTGTAATTTAGTACTGAAGATCGTATTCAAATACTGAAACATGTATAAATAAATCAATAGTTGGTCTTCAACAAACTTTGGCATTAATGAGTAAGCGATTACGTATCAAAATGAGACTTTAAAATTACACATTTTATATCAAAATAAGAAAATAAATCCTAATTCTTAAATTCATATTTTCCATAATTGTGGTCACAGCCATGCAATATTTGCACACACATTAATAAAAATATGAAAAACCAATTTGACAGCCCCCTCCCCTCCAATCATCATTTTTAGAATGTATTCCATTTGTGCAGGGCCCGGATATTGTAGCCCTAGGAGGAAACCATTTGCGTAAAACCAGGCTCATTACACCCTGCGGGATTCGAATACCTATATTATGATCACCGACAGTAAGGTTATAAAATCGTATTAATCTATTTGGAGGTATGTTTTATCCTTGTCTTACAATACAATGTCGTTGTCTCCCCTAGCCCCCCCCCCCCCCCCC
>CABFOW010001929.1:0-10296 GCA_902141385.1 Timema californicum
CTGACTAATAGTCTCATTTTCTGGGGTAGTCAGTTACACAATACGCTTCAGGCCCATCATTTGAGAGAAACAAAACCAAAATGATGGTGCATGAGCAGAGCACATAAGTGATATCAGAATAAAACCGAGATAGTTTCATGAATTCATGTAGCGATTACTGGATTATTATTTAAAATATGTTTTGAACTTTTACCAGTGTCTCATGAGAAACATCATTAGTTAAGAAACCAAATAAAAAATAATTAAAAGTAGGCAAGTTTTAATTTTTAATTATGGTTCTTCCGTAAACATGCTGGGCTATTACTAAACAAGTTTGGTGTTTGATTTTATTCCACAGCTTTCATCGGCACTTCGTGAACAAACTACATTTTCAGAAGACATAAAACCAGGTTAAGTAACTTGAATCAAGTAGGTTTTATTCTAACGCACTCATTGATGAATAGTTTTATTCATTCAAGGTTTCATAAACCAGACCCGAACGTAATAATAGGTCAAGATGAAACTCACAATCGTTAGTGAAATCAGATAATTCACATTTGTTTTTCCTTTTTTCACGGATGAACAGTTATGAATAAATAATATTATGAATGTGAATGTTTTAAGTTCTAGAGGTTTATTTCCCTGTCTATAAGGAGATGGTGAGTGTCGTTGATTTTGACCAAGACTCGTGAAGGTACAAGCTAAACAAACATGCTTAGACACATATTTTGAATTAGTGATCTCATTCAGAGTGCATTAGTTGGCAATTTTACCGTAAGAAATTAGTCGCGTAATATATTTTTTTTAGTAAAAGTAGACCAACCTTCTTCTGCGTAGACGCTTCTTTCCAACCATATCTTTTGATGAAAGATGATTGTACAGAGTAATTGTGTTTTAGGGAAAACATGAAGTTTCTTAATATTCTTTTCAAATTGTTAAGATGTATTTTAACTATACGCCACAGAAAGACTAATCTGAATATGTAATTAAAATTGTTAATTATTTAAGGCAAATACTTATAGCTACCTCACTCAGCACGTGTAATAAGTTATTTTTTTCCAAAATGTTAGTCCATAAACCTTAATCCTTCCTCATCCCTACCCTATTAGCGTAAGTGAAATGGATACATCCCGAATAGTTAGGGAAAAGCGATGAAAAAACCTAGTTCAAATTATACGTACTTTATACAAAAACATTGTCATCACTTGCTGATATAAAATCCAAATTGATTTGATATGTGCAAACTATGACAAATATTCCGTTTACTGTATTTTTTCAAAAACTTGTTATTGCTCAGTGTTTTTTGATTAAATTTGGCTGTTTATGACCTGTTTTGAGACAAATTTATGAAACGTGCATTTGAGTAGGGGCGTATCCACAAATTTATATCGGGTAAAACTAATACTAAACTACATTCTCTGAGCGATGGTCGAGTGTAGTGAAGGCGGGTGGGATAGACTGAGTATGTAATTGTTTTCAATTACTCAACACTAGTTAGGTTTCACCAATTAAAAACCTTAAAAGTTATGATAGATTAAATAGTAAGGTATTATAGTTGTTAAGTATGGTGGTAGCCGCATATAAATATCATATTATTTAAGTTGAAAAATGACACTTGGACACGGAAATTGAACCCGGGAACTTTGGCTTAGTACGCCAATGATCTTACCACTGAGCTATCCAAAGGAGGGAATTTCTCCCTCCCCTCCCCCACCACAGTCTTCACGGGTAGCTATCTACTCTCGTGCATTTGATATGTTTATAACTGAACATCAAAAAACCTGTACGCTCTTCCTCTGCTCCACAAATCTGCCTCCATTGAGGTCGCAACAAGGAGATAGTAAGTTAGGATGATGCTAAAAAAAACAAGACTATGTATAGTAAGTCATTCAAAATTAACTGAAACAGGTATTTTTGAAAGTTTACAATTCAACTCTCTTTAGTAGCTCCTATACATTTAAAAGTGTATTGAGATTTATTAGTGGTGTGCTCGTTCGAAAACAACAAACATGGACCACATCTTTATATTGGGTATATTTTAGTCTAATGCTGTGGAAATTAGGGGGGTCTGTAAAACTATCTCTCTTTTTAAATATTTAGAAGTTCGCTATAAATGTATGTTTAGTTTAATACAAAAGAATATTATAATACATGTACTTTATTTAAAAGTTTGTTTTACATAGTTTTAAAATACCACTAAACCTTATATGAGGTAGTTTTTTGTACATATATTCTACTATGCATAAATAGGCTCGTTTGATATAAAAAAAACTATCATATATGTATATGGTTTAATATATAAAACATGACAGCTTCTTAAAGATGGATATAATTGTGTAAAATTTGGAAAATACAATTTTTTTGAAAATCTAATTTAATTTTGAATGTTTGGTCACACCCAGGGCCGGATTTACCGCTAGGCCCGGGCCTAGAACGCAACTCTCTGGGGGCCACCTCTTGAAGGGCGAATGCTAAGGCACTTCCACCAAGACTTTTTTTTTATATATAATTTAGTAAACAAGTCTATTTAGAAATAAGGCATTGCGTAGGCTGAATTTAACAAATTGACATAGACATATTTTGTCTTTAATATTCGACATTGAACCCTTTTGAAGGTGTTCGGTTACGCAATGAGCGCGCTGCGACCGATAATGCCAGTTCTCCCACAAAATTATTTTTGCTACAGAATGTATTTAGGGAGAAATTTACTTACTTATAGTATTTAGTATGTTAGTATGTCCAAAAATATGAAGCAGGTGGTAAAAAGTGTATATTAAATTGGCCTAATTATAAGGTAATTATTTTTTTACTTGGAAATGTTATTTACTCAAAATATGTAGCCTAAAATTAACAGACTAAAATTTCTAGTTAAGTTATTTTTAATACCAGAAACTCACGGTTTGGTTTTCCTGGTGGACTCTGTGTCTGGAAAAAGTGGGGGAGGGGGCAACGTCGACAATAGCCTAGTGAGCTTCAACATGTAAATCCGGCGCTGATAGTCATTTGATGATTATTTAAAAACATATTTTACACCAATTTAATAAATATAGGCTTATATTACTGTGACAAAAATATATTATGCTTTAATCTATATTAATAAAATATGTTTGTGTGTGTGTGTGTGTGTGTGTGTGTGTCCGTCCATCACAAGCATTGATTGATATCTATCGCCCGCTGGGGTCCAAAGTTTAAAAATTATTAGACCCTATACACAAACATGTACACCTTGAGGCCGGAATTTTTAATTTTTGACTATATTTGTTTAACTTTATTAAAAAATGGGGTGGAAGAAATAAAATGAAGATAATTTTGTTTCTGTTTGTTCGAGTCAAAGAAAAGCATTGCAGACAACGCCGGATACTTCTGTTAGTATTAATAATCAAGCTTAATGTTTCATTTAGCGGCAAAAAGATGTGTCCAGGAGGAACATAAAAATATTTACTTGTAGCAATAAAAGAGATTAAAAATGTTATATATACTTATTTTGATGATCTTTAACTCTATCTTAATCCATGGCTTTTGTATCAGTTAAGTTGAAGGGTGTAAAACCAATCTTAATTTATTCTATTTTGTTTCTTGTCGTATTTTACCCTGCGATAACCCTCTAGTGAACTAATAAGATACATATTGTCACTGAAAATACTCAAGAGGGGTGGATACAGAGTAGGAAGAGATAGACTGGAGGCTGACTACATGTTAGGGCATATACTAGAGGCTGACTACAATCTAGGAGGAGACGTATTGGAGGTGACTATAGGTCAGGAGAAGATATATTTGAGGTTGACTTCAATCTAGGGGGTGATATACTGGAGATGGCTACAGACTAGGGGAAGATATACCGGAGGTTGACTCCAATCTAGGAGGAGAGCTATTGGAGATGGCTACATATTAGGAGAAGATATACTGAAGGCTGACTACAATCTAGGAGGAGATATACTGGAGGTGACTATAGGTAGGAGAAGGTATATTTGAGGTTTACTTCAATCTAGGAGGTAATATACTGGAGATGGCTACAGGCTAGGAGAAGATATACCGGAGGTTGACTCCAATCTAGGAGTAGATATAATATAGGCGGGTATAGGCTAGGATAAGATATACTGAAGGCTGACTACAATCTAGGAAGGGTATACTGGAGGTGACTATAGGCAGGAGAAGATATACTGGAGGCTGACTACAATCTCGAAGGAGAGCTACTGGAAATGACTGACTATAGGCTAAGAAAATATATACTGGGGGACTCATGGCATCGTTAGCGGGGAGGATACGGGGGACACATCCCCTCAATAATCTGCTCAGATAGAAAACTTTGAATAAAGTAGTGAATTTGGGAAAACATTGTTCTCACAGTGGGGATGTAAGTAAGTCAATTTCAATATTAAAAATGATAGTACAACATATTTTTGTTAACAATATAGTATATATTTGCATCTTGACTTTAGTTAACAATGATTGACATTTTATTTTCTAAATTCCAATAATCACTAGACAAAACCATCTATAATTTATATTTGTCTTGGAAATAGTTCCTTTTTCTTCCCAAAACCTCCGTTTTCCTGGAATAAATGAGGTATATACCCCTTGTTTCTCATCAATATTTTCAGTGTTTAGTTCCAGCCGGTGCTGCCAAGTCAACGGAGTTTTCCCTAATCTGTTTATTTTCAGAACTATCACAAAATATTTTTATTTAACCAATCCTATTTTTCAAAACCTAGCACCTTGATGTTTTCAACTACAAACTGCGAGTGCTAATACACACACCTAAGTGAATAGAATTTGTTTTCAAATGTCGACACGTTAATTGGTCTGCTACTTGTATTTCTCTGTGAGGTGTTTCATTCAGAAAAATGAAAAAAGAATATCCACGTTTGGATCAATGCATTAATGATTGAAGTAATTTATCTATATGATTAGTACAATAGCTAAATAAGTTATATCACATATGTGTTATTACTTGGTAAAATATGATTACTTTTTCTTTAATGGGAAGAGAAAATCGGTTAATTCCAGGGCCGTGAAAAGAAGAGGAGGTTTCACCCCTTTCCCTCCTTCCCCCACCCCTCCTTCTTCTAATATTTTTTTCCCTCGTCAATATCTGGGCTTATAGCTTATTGAAGTCTATTACATTTTCGAATAGTTACAAGCTAAATTATTTGTTAGAACACTTTAAAATACTTCATAAAATATTTAATGTAAAAAAATTGATAGCTCGATTTTGAGACGTCACCATAACGCACTGCAAGTACCGTCTCCGTCCCTTTACCCCCCCCCTCCCCACTCCCCTTCCTCCACTCCCCCCAAATAAATGGGTACGTACTTAGGTAAATCCGTACTCCCCATTAAATAAAAGCTAGCGATGCCTATATAGTGGGGGTTACCTACAATCTAGGAGGATATATAATTTCGGTTGAATATAATTTAGGAAAAGATATACTGGAGGATGGCTACAAGCTATGATGTTAGTATGGAGACTAATTATTACTGTTTAGATTTTCAAGACATCTCCCTTGATCATCATTGATGGGCTAAAATCCCAACCATATCCACATGCGCGTGGGTAAAAAGATATTATTCTATATACCTAGTTTCAAACCGATTGTAAATGTGCTGCGAAACTTACTAATAATATATATATATAATGTATATATATATTAATATATATATAATGTATATATATATACTAATATATATACATTATATATATATATATATTAATATAGAGTTCGCTTTACTATAATACTGTATTGTCTCCCATTCTCCACTAATTTATACAAGAAAGGACATTGAATGGTCTCTGATTATATCCTTTTAGACTGCAGCTTTATATTGACCATTTACTCCTTCCCTTCACTTCCTGTTAGGACAATGTACTTCAGATGGTTGATAATAACTGTGTGGGTGGTGACGGGATTGATTAATGGAGCACATCGTATCCTGGGGAGATCGCGTCTGTCGGCCGCTTTACGGTTCACTACAAGATCACTGAGATAGCTACTCATTCTGGTGGCTGAGTGGTTAGAGCGGCCAAACGGTGGCTACTGGTTCGATCCTAGTGATGGGTCACATGGATGAGAGTTTGTTACTGGCGTTCTATTTTTCAGAAAACAATTGCGTTCAATAGAGCAGTTCACACGGAACACATGCAACACTTTTGTTGATGCGACGTCTTTTTAACTCTAGCTTGTACTTTTGTTCGAAGACCTGAAGAGGGAGCTACTACGCTTGGCTTCCCAGGGAGAACTAACTACCTTGTGGTGGAAAAAAAACCGTTTACGCGAGCTTCATGGAGAAGACCACAAAGTTAAGTGTAAGAAAGGAACAAGACAGAAGAGATTCATGGATGAATTACTGTTAGGGGATGGTGTCTTGCCTGAATTGAGGATACCAGAAATATGGTACAGTTAGTTTCATGTGTGATGGCCACTCTTGCACCCGGTGCAGGATTTTGGGTACGGATATATACCCGGAATGATATGTAAAGTCTGTTCACGGTAGGAATTGATTTCTGAAAGGCCTTTTTCCCTACCAGAAATCTATTATATAGTAGGATATTGGTAGGAAAAAAGACCTTTCAGAGAGTAATTCCTACCGTGAATGGAGTATATTTATATTTACAGACTACAGAGTGACATTCCTAGCAGTATGATAAGCGGCCTAGATGTTATAATCTGAATATAATATCTAGGGGTGGGGTGGGGGAACTGCATGCAAGAATGTCGTGGCTATCTGTAAAAACGCAACGGTGACAATGCCGTTGAACAGTAACAGTGTCATCATGTTTCTAGAGAACCTCAGCAGGGTATTGGTCGGGTTACACAAGCGTAATTTTTTCTCAACGATATTCAGCTATTAAGAGTTGTGTTTATGACTATTTTGAAAACATAAGAACTACATAATAAGATGTTGAATTAATCTTAATGGTTTCTAGACCTATGAATGAGTAGGTGTCTCGTGAGTAATATAAAATCCAAACAAAATAAAATATTGCCTGGAATGACACGCGTATTAAAATGACAAATAATAATTGGATGAGTCAATTATTCCCTTATCAACTTTTTCTCGTATTATTTGATAAAAGGTAAACGAACACTGCACGCTTATGTTCATCCATCTACATAACTGGAACAACACACAATATCAATTAGACCCGCTTCAGTGACCGAACGCTCTAATGCGTCACTCTTGTGTTAGACTGACCTGCTGTTGACAGCGAGATAGGGGTTTGAATCCTGGTCGCGTCTACTGAGGGTGGTTTTTCCTATTTGGTTTACCACTCTCCTTCTGTAATTATCATACATGCGTATAACCTAAACAGTTAGTATGGAGTTGAAAAAAAAATTACTTAACTGTTTTAGTTGTTTTTTGCAGATATATGACACATCCAATAACCCAGAATGGTGTATGAGTGGTCTAGGGCATCGGACTTGCATTACACTAGGTTGCCGTCGACTGAGAGATGGATATTAAATCCCGGTCCAGAGCTTTAGGGCTGGTTTACCACGTGGGCTATTACTGTAGTGTTTTCCAGACCTCTCTCCACGCTTGTGTGGGCACATTACCTCTTAGCTACCTTCCTCATACCCATCCCACAGATTAAATACCCAATCAACACACTTGGTGTTAAACCTACTTAGGAAACTAAACTTCCCCCATCGGTGAACTCGTGGGTTAAGGTGTCAACATTGTTTGGTATAGTTTTCTGGTGATAGGGTGGTTGGGGTTAGAATCCTGGTCGGATGTAATGAAGGTAATTTTTTTTTCCTACATGTCTTCCCACTGTCCCATCGCGAATGGGAATACACTTCCTCTAAATTCTACTGTCCTCATTCTTGTGGGTAGCTCGTGTGGGTGATAAGATTGGGAACACGGAAAGAAATACTGGTGTTCTTGTTTCCTTATATTCTGTAGCAGATATGGTGCGTGATTCAGACGCGGAAGGCCGTGATTTAATCCTGATCAGATGCTCTTACAATTTGTATAGTTTTCCAAGCCAATCGAGGGGAAGCGGGGCAATTCCTCAAAATACTACTTCTTCATTTTCCTTTGAGTTATGTTGGATCTTTTAAGGCTCTGCTCTTTTGATCAATCTTACGATTTCACTTTGCTGTTGGAAAACTACAGATATTTCTTCATAGTTCTAAAACAAACATTTTTGAAAACCTTCCACATTATTTTCATGGTTGTGTAAACCTTGTTAGCATACAGTGTTTAATAAAATCTCATTACAAAATCACTAAAATCTCAATAAATATGTGAACTTTTTCATTTGATTATAATATAAATAGAGGTTTTCAGGTCCTTAAATAAACAAGTTAATACATTGTGATTTGTGATCATTATTACAGGCTACAAAAATAGCTGGCTCCAGCCGATCCTACGATATCTAGGACGACTGACCGCCCGACTCAGACAACCACTTTGGTTAATGTAGCATGGACTATAATAGTTCATATACACTATTGTGATCATTATTTACTTAATAATAGCACCTTTTTATTTTTCATTTAATGTCTTGAATAAGTGTATTTTTATTGTTATATATTTATTTTAAACGTCTTTTTAATTAGCAGAATAGGAACATGATTTGAGCAGCTCTGGCTAAAACAAATTGTTTGTTATATATATAAAAATACATTTTTAAGGATTTTTCAGTTTTAGATAATTCTTAAACTATATATAGGGTCTAAATATCATATTTGTAACAGTTATTTGAAATAATCCTTTAGTTACTAGCAACTATTAATATTTTATTATAAAATTTATTTTAAATACATAATAATACCATAGTTAAAGTTGATAATAATTACAATTTGATATAAAATCTTATAAAAAGGGAAATTGTATAAGAATGAATATGATTTCAATTTCATGTTCAATAAATAATAGCTATAGGAACAATAATTATAATAATTACCAGATTGGCTGTCCTCTGTCTAGTTTAAAAAACCTCGAAGGCCAGAAAAAGTAGCAAACTGAAATTTTACAGGTGATTTTTGGTCACCATGTATTCCTGAACCCCTTTTGGTTAGGGTTCGATAGTGAACGTAGATATTTGTTTTGGAATCGTGAGTTTGACTAAAGCGTTGCTATATAGTTTTAATAATTTTTAAATGGCAATTATTCTTTCTTAGTTTTCACAAAATTGATAATCTATAAACATGAGTTATATAAATAGTTGTTTTTGATTTCATAATCATTGTTAACGTAATTTTATTTGTATCAATATAAATTCTGTGCAAAACATTTTGCAAAAACAAAGTAGGTTGTAGGTGGTCTACTCAAGAAGAAACGTTACAAACTAAAACAACTTGGTAGACCTACACCAAATATTATTCCAGAAAAACCGACAAAAATTAAAAATCCTGAATTTACTCTAAAGATCAACGCACAAACTTTCAAAAAATCATGATTGGCAATGTGGTTGTAATGTGAAAAAATACATTGTTCTGCTTTCCGTGTCTACTCCTTAGTGAGGATTTATCTTGGACGAATTTAAGCATGACTGATTTAAATCATTTAAGTGAGTGAATAAGAAGCATGAAAACTCGTTAAACTTGAATAGTTTTTTATATTTGGCTGTACAGATTTCCCTTTATTAACTCTATACTTGCTTTATTTTAAAGTAGTTAATTTTTGTACCTTAACTATAACAAAGTATATTATAATATGTAATAATATAAAATGTTTGTCTAGGTAAAATTGTATGTCGATAAGATTAAATAGGTAGGGCCTATATAAAAGTGTCTACACCATAGTTTAGAACAGAGGTCCCCAACCTTTTTGTACTTTAGAACACATTCAAAACTAACGGTAGTGTGGTGGGCACCAATCACTTTTTCGAGGTAAATTTATAGCTGAACATAGTTCTTAATGCAAATAACACACACCCACAAATACATATTACTAAAGAAATCTGTGAGTTTAAAATTTAAAAAAATAATCTTTTTTAAATTCGCATATAAAATAACTCAAATGATACACACACAAAGTTAGTCTAAAACCAGCTTAAACCATTGAAACAATTTTCATCAAACCAAAAGTCAATGTCAATAAACAAACAAAAAAATGCTTTATTTACGATTTTAACAAGACCAAAATAAATACACAAGGAAATATTTAACTACTCACCACCATTTGGTGCTTAGGTACATTCAGGTGACAAAGCTGGGTAGACCCATGTCAAGATATTTACAAAGAAAATAGGAAGTATTAGCATGATATTATTGAGCAGAATGATAGTTCCGAGTAATAACGTAGGCCTACACTTTGAATATGATCCGGCAAAGAAAGAAATGAGAGGAAGGTATTGGAAAGAGGGGG
>CABFOW010001929.1:10307-23280 GCA_902141385.1 Timema californicum
CCATCAATTTCTTGAGAACAGCATACCTGGATATAAGCACAAACTTGATTTTTGTTGGAAAAGTGATGGATTAAAATTATTAGTCAAGAACTTTTCAGCTGTGGTCAAAAGGTGGCGGGACGCAAAAGGTTGAAGGGTGCCATGGCGCCTGTGGGCATAGGGAGGGGGACCCCTGGTTTAGAATATTTGGATTTGCGAACCACTGCTCAGACTGCAAATTATAAATAAAACGTAGAATGAAGTTGTCCTTTTTTTTTTGTTCAAGTGAATGCTTGCAAGCTGTCTGGTTGTAAACAATTTTCAAATACCATCTACTAGTTACTTGTCTGAAAAGGTTTATTCATTGAAAGGTGAACTATTGTTTTAGGCCCACCACCCCTTTTCAACGAACAATTTTAAAGTGAGTTGTTTCATTTGGAAGTGCTGTTATCGCTGAGATCTGCAACCCGCACCCCCCAGTGCCCAAGGACTCAGCCTGGCTCAAAGGGCGCAGCAAAACTCATGTAAGGATGTCTCTGATGTATACCTTGTCTGACCACGGCACAGAGCCTAACGGAGCAGAAGTTTTTTTTCCTGATTGATTGTTTGTAAAAGCCTTTCATGAATTAAATTAGCTAATTCAATTAATTAGCTTTTACTAAATAGAGAAGGTGCATCCTAACAATCTCAAGTGTTTTTCCCTCGTTGCCAAAGGCCTATTTATTAGTGAGTATAAAGATGATGATGATAATAATAATAATAATAGTGTTTTTCAATATGTAAATAAATAATCTTTTTTTCTCCTAAAATCTTTATTTTAACAAATGATAGGCTTACTATTTTTATCCAAGATTTTTAAACAACTTTATTTTTAAAAGCCTTTTTTAGAGTATTTTTTTGACGTAATTGAGGTCATATTTACATGAGCGATCCTTGTTTGAAAATTTCCTGTAATGTTAAAAAAAAAAATTGCGTCAGTCTTTTCTTACTAACCTTTTCCATGCCGATCTCTTAGATTAACTTGCTTTCTCCACGCTTCAAATTCGTGAGGGCTTCATTATTACAATCATCTAAATAGTTTCGTCGACCGGTTGTAAGACTCGGAATAGTCTCGGCTGTAAAACCTGTTGAGGCTATTTTTAAACCTAAAGAGAGATTCTAGGTGGGCGCAGCAGATCAAGTCAAGTTTCAACAGACACGTGTGTGTGTGTGTGTTCCGTGTGTGCTCACGTGGAGTCACTGTCCGACCACTATCACCTTCATCAGTCAGTTTGTGGTTTGTACACTTCTTAGCACGATGACTTTCCACGCGTGTGCATTTACCTCATTGACGCACCTAGTGGGAGAGGGGCTTTTGATCCCCTTTACCACCAAGATTACATATTATATTGCTAATCACTTAGAGACATATTATTAAGTACAACTACCCTTTAGAGCACTGAAGAGGTTTTAAATACATAGCCTAAGTATCTAGACCTAGATTGTAACTTGATATTCTAAGCGTACACTTTTATACCCATAACATTTAATATGAAATTCTCAAATGGAAAAATAGTATAGAAATAATTACCGGTGTCTCAATAAATTTTTAAAAAAATTGCCAAAGTAAATTTCTACAAAAAAATAAATTAAATTAATGAAATTTTACCTTGTTATTGGGTGAAATTACCTTTTTCTGTGTAGAAATACTAATATTATGCTCCTTTTCATGTTTAACTGCCACACCGTACACAAATTATTATGAACGGGTAGATAAGATAGTGTTTATTATAATCCTACTCGTTTTAAAATATACATTAACTCTGGATTTTTCAACCATGTACTAAGCTTTTAGTCTAGTTGAAGGTCAAAGCTTAATCGTAAACATATACGTTAGGACAAGTTCTAAAATATAAAATCAATGAAATTTTATGAACCCGTTTCATAACCAATTTCTTTGACTTGTCGGGTACGATTTAGCAGTTGCTGTTGGTCACGAAGAGGGGGGTTTTTATGAACGACTTTCTCTTGGCTTTTTTTTTAGAAAAGTGTCAAATTATTTAAATTGAATGAATGCATTGGAAATGAACAAGTCCACTAGTCTGTGATAGAGTTAAAATTAGCATCAATTAAGTAATACTAGCTATGTTAATACGCCAATGTTAAAATAAAAGATTTTACGAATACATCTTCCCCTGTGATCTAAAAAACTGTAATGAACTATTTTCATTTCTACTGTTGGATGTTAACATATTTTATAATTTAAAGTATTTCTACACAAAAAGCTACCATTTCCACCAATAAGGTGGTTTCCGTTAATTTGAGTATGATTTTTTTTATTTGAACTTTCGTGTTTTTTTATTGTAAATAATGTACACTAACCACTAACGTAATAAGTTTTAGTTAATAATGTTTAAAACAACGTGGAAAAATACTACCTAAGTTAAACTCAAACTGCGCACAAGTTTTGACAATTTTTCTTGGTCGTATTGAAGTTCTTTCGTAACGGGATAGTAGTAAACACTAAACAGCTACCTACATTCATTTCTATTTTGGTGAAACCTTTTAGAGAAACCTTTTAGAGCACATAAAAAATAAATTTAAAATAGACAGCAAGGACAAAAGATTTCTTTAATAACTTTGGGTTGTCAAAAATGACAACTACATAAACAGAAATGAAAAAGGTATGGTATCTCTCTAGATCTGACGTAGTACAAATCTGAGAGGGTGTCTCGTCTATATGGATGAAAAAAACTTTAGTTTAGTGTTAAATTGTACTGACCGCATGATTATATACAAACTTATGAACTCATAAAATAGTAGAGTATCGATTTACATATTTTTTCAAACTTTCCTAAGGTACAGCCTAGAACAGAAACTATGGTCTTGCAAATTTTAATGTAAACATTTAATTGTTGGTAGTTAGCTAGCTGTTGTCTAAACTATTTTATAGAGATATGGTGCGTATAGCCCGAACGGTTAGTAAGACGCGGTGCTAATAATAATAATAATAATAATAATAATAATAATAATAATAATAGAGAGATATTAGGCGTAAAATTTCCCCTATATTTTTTCCGGAAAATGTTCAATTACTATTTCTGTAAAATAATTTCATTTTTTTAAATGGAACTAATGTAATAAAGGTATAGATAGACATCCCAAATGACAACAATGTTTATACTTATGATTAATTTCTTCTGAGGGTGTTAACACCAGAAACATTATCATACGAGTTTTGGTGGCCACATGGTCTAACGCGCTACTCTCGCAATAAGCTATACTGCCGATGACTGGGAGATAGGTGTTCGATCCTGGTCGGGTGCACTGAGGACAGTTTTTCTTAAATAGTTTTCCACTCTCATAGGTGCAATTCCTCTAAATTAAACCTTCGTCATCCCTAACGCATTAGCGTAATTAGTACATAGGCGTGTAACCCGAACGGAGTAAGACGTGGTGCTAAAAAAAAAGGAGTAAAGAAACAAATGTGTGCGAACATTGGTCGACCCGTCATGTTCATAAACCATACTTCAATTTGCTATTGTCAATAAGTTAATTAAAATAATTTTGAGGTTTGCCCGACATTTGTCTCCCTCTTTGCGTGACGTCACCCGGTGACCGTACCGCAGCTTAGCGACAGAGGCTCAGTAGTAAATTACCGGTGTTCTGGTCAGACATTTTAGCCAGCCCATTACATAATGAATTAGAGAAACATGTGAGTACATTTATAAACTCTTTTACTAATAATATAATAATTACAATTACATATTAGACTACACTACATCAGTATTTTGTTGTTTTTTCACTGAATTTCCTTATCCGTCAAGGCTATATGTATATGTATTAAAAATTATAACCTTCCTCGGTGGCGTAGTTAGCTAACACACTGGTTTCGTGTTGAACTATATTGCCGATTATGGGGAGATCGAGGTTAGAATCTTGGTCAGGTGAACTGTAGGTGGTTTCTCCTAAATAGTTTTCAAATCTCCTTCCACAAAAAAGGTGGGTTCACTTCCTTTAAATTCAACCTTCCCAATTATTATCTCATTAGCATAATTAATACTTAAGCGTATAACACGAACGGGTAGTAATACGCTTTGCTAAAATTTAAATTTAAAGTAATAACTACGCTAGTAAGGTAAGGATGAAAGTTTTGTGGAAATATACCAGACGTTTCGTGGAGAAAAAGTGGGAAACAATTTAGAAGAAAAAAAAGCTCAGTACGCCCGAACAGAATTCAAACCCAGACACCATCATCATCTAAAAATCAGTCTAAATGGCATAGTCACTTAGCCCACGTTTCAGGCAGATTTTCTCTAGCACGTAAGGATTTTTCACAAAGTGGAGATGAAAATATAGGATAAGCACTTATTAATACGTGTACTGGTTAGAACTTATTTATTTTTGAAAAATTAAATAATAGTTTTATTTACAAAATTATTGATGAAAAACCATTCATTCTCAACACTAATTGGGATTTACAAGTCCTTCTACAGCCTTTTTCTTTTCCCCTCAAGGCTCTTTTTCAAACTAATTATCTTGTAAAAATCTTGCGGCTATTCTCTGTGCAGCATCCAACAGTAATCCGCCATTGTTTTTATGCTCCATATACCCTGGTATATGCGTTCAATCTCCTTGATGTCTTGATGGGATCATTCCCCCTGTTCTTCACCCACAGCACCAACATTTTCGGGATAGTAGTCCAATTGGGAATTCAGGAAGTGCACTTACAAGTTCATTGAACAACCCAAGTCCTTGAATTTCATGAGCATATTTCCTCAGTACACTTACAGTTGGGGTACTTATTGTTTCCAAGAAATGTTGTTACAACTTCTTTGAAAGCTTTCCAAGTTTCTTTTTCCAAAATATCTATTTTTGTTTTAAAGACTTCATCTTACAGAAGTATACCTGGACTAACAAAAAAATCTACTTTCAGTTTTGCTTCCCAAGGCCATAGCCAGCCAATAATTTCATGGGGAGTTTGGTGGGCACATCCCTCAATTGCTGGAAGCTAGAAAAAATTCTAAATGATAAACAGTTCTAGAAGCTATCTGAATTGTTTTCTTATGACAACATAGCCCCCTAACTACTAGAGGCTAGGAAAAATTATGAACATTTACCCCTCTAGAAGCTATCTGAATTGTGTTTCTTTTGCAACATAAAACCATAACTGCCAAAGGCTAGGAAATATTCAAAGCATTAAACACCTCTAGAAGCTATCTGAATAGTTTTTTGGCAACATAACACCTTAACTGCCGAAGGCTAGGAAAAATTCTAGTTATTAAACACCTCTAGAAGCTATTTGAAGGGGGTTCTTTTCAACATAACACCATAACTGCCGATGGCTAAGAAAAATTATATATATTAAACACCTCCAGAAGCTATCTGAATTGTTTTTTTGAAACATAACATAACATAACATAACTGCCGAAGACTAAAAAAAAATTCTAAATACTAAACACCTCTAAAGGCTATCTGAAGAGGTTTTTTTTTCAGCTTAATACCATAACTGCCGAAGACTAAAAAAAATATTTTTTTTGCAACATAGAACCATAACTGCCGAAGGCTATGAAAAATTCTAGATATTAAACATCTCTAGAAGCTCTCTGAAGTGCTTTTTATGGTAACACAGCCCCCTAATTTGAACTTGTATCTTAATTTTGATATTATTTGAACTATAAATAAAGCAAATAAATATTTTGTTCATAAAATTTAGAGGGGGTTTGAACCCCCAAACCCCCTGGATACGGCCTTGTTGCTTCCGACGGTCCCGAAAACTTGTCCCACAAGTATTTAAAAAACTATCCTTCTTTTAACAGAGACTTTACAAATTGCTTCATCAAACTAAGCTTGATATGAAGTGGAGGAAGGAAGACTTTTCTTTGATCAACCAAAGACTCCTATACAACATTTTTGATTCCAAGTTCTAAAGCACCCCTGCGTGGTCACTCCTTTCTTAACAAGTGTTGCCTCTTATCCCGGCTATCTCCTTCACGCGAGGAACAGGGGTGTCTGGTGTATCCTATCTGATATCCAAGAAGCATGGAAAGTACTTTAAAATTGCCGCATATTGTCCATCCATGCTCCTTGTATTTCACTTCGGTGAGAATTAGGGCTATATTCTCGTAGCATTCATTCAGGTACACAGAATGTCCTACTGGTACTGAAATATACCACTATGGAGAAGCACTTCTTTGAGGATTCTTTTTGACGAGTCAATAAAGAGCTTCCACTCATTCACATCGTACTGTATGTCAAAACTCATCACCAGTCCAGGAATTGTGCTACAGTAAACCAGGTAACCATATTGAAAGATGCATGGAATAAAATATATTTCTCTCTTTCTGAACCATGAGAAAGAAGTACCAGCAGCCAATAAATTATGATCCTTTAATCTAAAGCCAAACAGTTCTGAAGAATCACTAAGAAGACCCAAGTCTTTGTCTAAATTATTGAATACAACTTTACAAAAAAAAGTTGGGGTACGCTGCTGCCTGAAACATCTTGAGAGTCCTCATCAGAATCCTGTGCTTCTCAGGGGTGGTTTCTTTGCTGCTCCTTCACTACAAAATCTCCACAAATATAACAAAAACCGCCAGGTGAATTAATACAACACCATGCAGCAATAAAGTACACTTAAAATCAGATTAAAGCCACAAGCAAAACTTAACCATCAGCAAAACGTAAACTTCTGTAAAAATTTAAACTGTATTTGACATAAACTTGTACCTCTAAGATCAAATTTAAAGTGAGCAGACATTCAAAGAAATTAAATGAAAGTATGTGGAGAGGAAAAACTAAAAGGGAGTGAGTCATAATTGTATCTCACTGTCTTACAAACTAAGTAAACAAATATGTTTATGGAATTCTCTTGATAACTCAGGGCACTACAATTTATTGTCACTAAATAACCCCCCGCCCCCCGAACCCCTCCTTTTGAAATTTCTTTATTCTAAGAATACAACTTGATCAAATGAAGGATAAAAATAAAATAATCTAAAAAAAATGAGAATTTTTTCTAAACGCTTAATACAGTCAGTCAATTGTTGTATATTGAAATCAAAAATTTGAGTTTGTGCAAAAAGCTATTAGAATCAGTGATTAGTTTTCAAACAATTTTTCCATTGCAGACCTGTGTTATTAGTGAAGTAGAAATGATTTTTTAAAACGTTTAAATCACATCAAAATTTCTTAAGGAATAATTTAACAAATAAGATTACATAGCACTATCTGAAATTCAAAACTTTGCTCTAAAATTTAAGATTGAAGTTAGGAATTGGTTGTGATTCTGGGTGTTTCACTTTCTTTTACCATTATTTATTAAAATTTTGTTACTGAAACACGGATATAATCGAAACGGGTTTAACATTTTAAGTAATTAATTCATAGAAACTCAATAGACAAACTTTACACATAAAAATGTATAAACAAAAAATAATAATAATCTTTTATCTTGTGGTAAGCTTTTAGTATATATTAATCTTTTTAACTTATGAAATCACTTCTTACTTAATAAATTTTCTCTACTACCACTCTTTATTTAAATATGATTTCAGTTAATTTAAGATATACATTATTCATATCAAAAACAAATCGTAAATGTTTGAAAACTACGTAACACTAGATTTTTAATTATTACTATAAAATAAAGTGGAGCCCGCACCGTATCGAGAAATTTATTTTGGGAGTGGTTTTACCTGCGGCGCCTCTTGAAGTAACTAGAGATGATGATTTTTTTTAAATTTAAATTCCTCTTGAAGATGTTTAAGGTATTCTTAAACATATATTTCTTAGCCCCACGTTTTACTACCTGTCCAGTTTATACGCATATGTCTAATTACACTAACGAATTAGGGATGAGGAAGGTTGAATTTAAAATAAGTTTACCCACATTTGCGTGGAGGGAGGGTAGAAAACTATTTTGTGAAACCATCATCATTATACCCGAACAGGATTGAAACCCCTATTTCCCTATCATTAACATTCTAGTCTAACACGAGAATGATGCCTTATACCATGCGGTCACCAAAGCAGGTTTAGACATAATTGATATTTTCGATTAAATATATTTAAAATAATTCATTAATCTCTAGCCTAGTGAAGGACTAGCATCTTCAAGACATCAAGGAGCTTACGCTGGTAAGTGATATCTTGCAGGAGCTCACATCTCTACTCCAAACAAGGAAGCGATAGCGAACCAGTCAGCCATACTTATGTACGTGTCGTGATTGGGTGCCCCCGATATTTTTCTTTCACGAAACGCCGTTAAAAGAAACACGACCTCTTCAGTTTGCCAACCGTGTGGCCCTCCTAGACCGCTTTCTCGTCGACAAACAACGGGTGAAGGGCTTGAAAGTGTGATTTCCTTGTGTGTCGACAATTATTGCATTTACACGAACGCGTTGCACTTGATTAACAGCAGCCCCTATAAACCGCAACACGCGGTGTTCTGAGCTATTATAATTTAGCACCGCGTCTCACTACTGGTTCGGGTTATACTCTTAAGTACTAATTACGCTAATGGGTTAGGAATTGAGAGGGTTGAATTTAGGGGGAGTGAACCCACATTAACGCGGAGTAAGAGTGAAAAACCATTTAGGAATCCCCCACCCACACACCCGGTTCACCTGACCGAGATTTGAACCTCGATCTCCCCGTCCTCAGCTTAGCGCTAAACTAGCGCGTTTGCTAACTACGCCATCGAGGCGGGTTTCTGTGCTATTGACGTCCTGCTTTAACAGGAGGTGACGTAGTCCACCTGTATGAATAACGGATGAGAAAGAATACTCCAGGATTAAACTCTAGACTATTAAATTATAGCAGTGGATATTATAGATTATTATTATTATTATTATTATTATTATTATTAGCACCGCGTCTTACTACCCGTTCGAGTTATACGCACTTACGCTAATGTGTAATAGTAGGGTGATTGTGAGATGATATGGAGGACCTACAGTTTAACGTGGAATCCGAACCACGGTGGAGGCCTGGCATTCCCCACATTCACAAGATGTCTTGTCAGAGGTGAAGGAAGGGTTTGGTAATCAGATAAATCTGTGCCTGGACCGAGGATTGAACCCCGAACTCCAGCACAGAGATATTATAGACAACAGCCAGTCAGAAACAGGGTTGACGTAAGGAGCTGATATCCTGGAGAATGTAGATATCCACCAAAACAATGTCACATTTATACCAATTTATTTTCAATAAATGTCACTTATCATTATTATTAGCACCGCGTCTTACTACCTGTTCGGGTTGTACGCACTTACGCTAATGTGTAATGGTAGGGTGGTTGTGATATAAAATGGAGGACCTACAGTTTAACGTGGAATCCGAACCACGGTGGAGGCCTGGCATTCCCCACATTCACAAGTTGTGATTAAATAAACGTCTTGTCAGAGGTGAAGGAAGGGTTTGACAATCAGATAAATCTGTGCCGGGACCTGGGATTGAACTTCGGACTCCCAGTACAGAAGTCTGACACCTTATCCCTAGACCACCAGGTCACCGATAATGTTACTTATTGATTTTTTTATTAGCTAAGAGGGCAAAAAAACCTTCAGTTTATTATTGAGACGATCTTGTATCTAATTTGAAAAAATAGTGTAGTTTCTAAAATATATCAATCATTTTAATTCACCAACCTGTCCAAGAATATTTTTAACACCGCATTGTATACTACCTACCTAGGCCTTACGCAACTTACTAACTACACACAGCATACAACTAGCACAAATTCCACAGAACATCGGGTCTCTCCAGTAAGCTATCAACTGATCCTACCACCGGAGTCTATCAGCAAAGCCAATACAACTGCATAGTTTGTGTGTGCTTCCGCCACCGTCTAGCCCACTGGCATGAGGCTCTTGTGGAAGAGCGAAGAGACAACCTAATAGAGCGGGTTGCACCAGCAGTCCTCTACGAGCCATTGTTCACAAGACTTGATTCATTTACTCAGGGGGATTGAATTCACAAACGTTCTTAATATGTTTGAACTATCTTAATTTATTTGATCTTTGCAGCTAATATAGCCAACCTAGAATATATCCCATGTTACTTATTTGAAGGTCATGCAGACTACCTATGGCCCAAAATTAAAACTAGTTGGTACATTTATACAAGGTTTTTGTTATCACAATTGTATCCACTTGTTTCATGGTTGGTGCTATCTCCTCGTTTAGCACTTTTGATGTGTTTATATCTGGATCCTCAAACACAACTGAGCTCAGATTAGTCCACATTTGTGGTACATTTTAATCTCTTAAGTATTGATACTGTGCCACAAAGTTAATCGTTCCTAAAGGCCTTAGTAGTAACGCCCTACACTGGCTCAAACTTAGGGGGCCTTGTAGATGGGCAATGGTTGGCCACCCCTCATTCGTGGTGAGTACTGAAGTTTAGTAGTTAATTTTGTCTTTCACATTGTGACCCGAACTTAGACCTCATAGTTCAAGTGTCACAGTATCAGTGTTTAACATCTTCAAGGAGCTAATCACCCGGCTGATAGCACACTCCACTTTGGTTGTGGTGGGGGGAGGGGGGAGGTAAGAAGAGGGGGAATAAGGGGGAGGAGGGTCTCGAACATTCGTCTGGCTGTATCTAGAAGCGAGAGAGTAGCGCGCTATCAGCCCCAGAATAAACAAGACAACAAGGGGGAGTAACATTGTAAAAGCTTTAGGACATGGGCCGGGTATTAAAATAAGACGCGCTTCACGCACCGCGCACACGCAGGCCTCGTGTTCCACACACACACACACACACACTTGACATTGGAAGCTACTTCAAGGTCTCCGCAAGATCTCGCGGGGTCGTTCCATTCACAGCTTTGGAGAATATTCTTCTCATTCGCTTCGGAAGAAAATATGATTATGGGACGTGTTTGTTCAGTAGGTAGCACCTCTCTTCTGAGTAAAGTGCCCGGTTCAGAATTTTCAACATAGCTGAAAAATGTATCAATAATGAAATTGGGTCTGCTCTCTTCGCAGTGATGAATTAGCGGTGCGGAGACTGGGGGCTGTATTTGTAAAACAAAAACAAAATTAGATTAGTTTATAATTCCTGTGTTAATATAATCAGTTAGTTCAGAAAGTGCATGTTAAATACCCAAAATAAAATAGTTTTGACTCCCACATGCATCGGTTGGCACGCGGGCCAAATGCCATCTAGTCTGGCTTGTCGGTGATCTGAAGGATAGGGTTTTAGTTCCAAATGAATGTACCAAGGGTATTATTTTATAAATCTCTTTACACTCCAGTTACGCAAGTGTGGGTCCATTTAATATAAATGTTACCTTCCTCATCCCAACCCCATTAGCGTATGGTATTTAAAATGCATATTACCCGCTTCAGTGGCCGCATGGTCAAAGTCACTACTCTGGTAACAGACTAGACTGCCGAAGATGGGAATATCGGGGTTTGATCCCGGTCGGGTGTACTGAGGAGGGTTTTCCATAAATGGTTTATCACCCTCCCTCCATGCAAATGTGGGTACACTTCCTTTAAATTCAACCTTATTAATTCCTATCACATTAGTGTAATTGGTACATAGACGTATAACCCGAACGGATAGTAAGATGGGATTTTAAAAAATAATCGTACTAGCCCGGACGTGTACTATGTCCTAATACGTGGAGGGAACAATAAAGACAGGATATTCACAGTGCACTTTCTAAACAAATTACAAATTAGCATACGACTTGTAAGCTAACTTAACCTAGGACAGTAATACACAAAACACCTTACCCTGAAGCCAGAAGGAAACTATAACATCTAGATTTCTATTATTATGGCCACTAAGGGTATTTAACATGTGTTTTTGAACTGATTAGTGTTCAAACCCTTGACTAACAAACTAACTTCACTCTAGAACAGACATAACACCTAGTCTTCCAGCCACTAATTCATCGGTGGAAAAGGGATAGCTCCAGATTTCACCAAGCATAAGTTTATTTTAATCAAATAGCCAAAGCTATTATGTATGCATTCTAGTGAGGATTACTCCATCTAGATATAATAATCTGAAAATATGATAAGTTTTTTTGTCGTGCCGGGAAATTGAATTCCTCAACCCCATTCAAAATGCATACAAAAATGATTATTAGTCCTAACTTTATTACCAATCGTACACAAACACACGAATGATTTCTTCTCACCATCTTCGGTGGCCGCATAGTCTAAGTCACTACTCTCGCAATAGACTAGACTGCAGGTGACGGGGAAATCATGGTTCGACCCCGGTCGGGTGTACTGAGGGTGGTTTTTCCCTAAATGGTTTCCCACTCCCTCTCTCTCTCCACGCATATGCGTGTATACTTCCACTAAATCCCGCCTTCCTCATCCCTAACCCATTAGCATAATTACTCACTAATTAGTACATAAGAGTATAACCCGAAGGAGTAGCAAGACTCGGTGGTTAAGTAGTGATTTCTTCTACTTTATTGGAACCTCCTTCCCGTGGTATTATCCACGTGGCGATCTATGAATACTGCCAAATTGCTAAATTGCTTTGCTCTTATTTTCCAGCATGGCCATTCAGATAGAGAACGGATGGCCAATGGGTCAGTTTGCCGTAGCCCCCTCGCTTCTTCACAACTCATATTTTACAGCAGAAAAGTCTTACCACAGTCACACCTGCACAGAATACTATGTTTTATTTGTTTTTACTTATTTTACGAATCAGGCTCAATTAATGACGGTGATCATCGTAACTATAAGAATAATGTGGCTTAAGAAATGAAGGAAAATATTAGCTTATATTTATTATAGTTTAAATAGACCTAATATCTTAATACACTTTAATACATAATAATAATAATATTTAGCACCACGTCTTACTACCCGTTCGGGTTATACGCTATTAATATATACATATATTAACACATACATCAATGTAATTATATTTTTAGCTGCTTCGGTGGCCACATGGTCTATGCCGTCACCCCCGCAATAGGCAAGGCTGCTGAAAAGAGGGAGATCGAGGTTCAAATCCCAGTTAGATGTACATAGATATC
>CABFOW010001929.1:30697-47742 GCA_902141385.1 Timema californicum
GGGTTCAATCCTCGGTCCCGGCACAGATTTATCTGATTACCAAACCCTTCCTTCACCTCTGCCAAGATATCTTGTGAATGTGAGGAATGCCAGGTCTCCACCGTGGTTCGGATTCCACGTTAAACTGTAGGTCCTTCATTTCATCTCTCAATCACCCTACCATTACACATTAGCGTAAGTGCGTATAACCCGAACGGGTAGTAAGACGCGGTGTTAATAATAATAATAATAATAATAATAATAATAATAATAAAAATTAAGCTGTCTTCAAATATTTTCTAGAGTCATCCAAGTTTTAAAACGTTCCCGGTAGAGAATCTCCCGGATTTCTCTTTCTGAAAACATCCTCCCCTCCTCTCCCTGCCCCTCCCCTCCCATACTTCCAAAGAACTTCCGGAGTCCCTGTTTAAAAAAAATAACTATCTCAATAGACCCGGCGGGGTTTCAAACTGAAACATACAAGCTAGCGGCGAACCAGGCCAAACGGTATATCAGAAGTTCTATCACAATCGGCTAGTGCAAATAAGTTAACAAAGTGTTTCACGTAGTCAAATACGTCACATATTTAAGTCAGTGAATGCTAGGAATGTGTGTAAAAATGGATTAGTAAAAAAAAAAGTACTATAGATTATAAGTTTAAACTGTGTCAAACATATTGGTTGAGTGCCAATCTTAAGAAGGTGTCTATTGTGATTACCATAAGATGTTATGTGTACAGTAGCCCCATGGCTTATTTGGTGCTGAATGACAGCTTACAGCTGACTTCTCACAGTTAATATTCAGGTATATACATAAATTTTGACTGTCAGAAGTGACAGCTTCAAAACACATGTTTTTGCAGATCATTTGGTTCGGCGTAGGGATACATAATTTGGTCTGATAACTTTTAAAAGCCGTCAGCTGTAAGCTGTCAGTCAGCACCAAAGAAGCCATGGGGTTACTATAGTTGTCCTACGATGGTGGCTACCCTATGATTTCCATACGATAGGTGTAGCAACAACAAGTAGGACAGTTAAGGATTTGTTTATAGCACCGCATTTTACTACCCGTTTGGGTTATAATCCCATGTACTAATTACACTAATGTGATAGGGATTAGGAAGGTTTAATTTAGAGGAAGCGAACAAGAATTTTCATTGAATGAGAGCAGAAAACTATATAGGAAAAACCACCCTCAGTGCACCCTACCGGGATCGAACCCCGATATCCCTGTATTCGACAGCCTAGTTTAACACGTGAGTAGTGCGTTAGACCATTCTGCCACCGAGGTTGGTCGTTAAAGAATTAACTAAAACTCTTCCATGTTAGTGGGAAATGTAGACTAAACAAGTTAATCAAGTCGAGTATGTCAAAGACAAGGAGCTTAGGGGTTGACACTCATCTGGATTTTACTAAGGATGTTTATTATTATTATTACCATCACTATTAGCTCCGCGTCTTACTACCCGTTCGGGTTGTTCATACTTAACGCTTATGTGTAATGGTAGAGTGATTTTGAGATGAAATGGAGGACCTACAGTTTAACGTGGGATCATAACCACGGTGGAGGCCTGGCATTCCACACATTCACAAGTTGTGATTAATACACGTCTTGCCAGAGATGAAGGGATGTTTTTTACTAAATGTTTCTTTACTCTCCTTCCAAAAGCTAAGTTGGGGACATTTTCTCTAAGTTCTACTTTCCTCATCCATACTCTACTAGTATAAAATATGCTTTCAGCTTTGACCGGCTCTAAAATGGGGTGCACAAACCAAACAAAAACGCGCTAGTACAACATCAATTTGACTATTATAACAGACATGTACCAACTACCATTTGATCAGGCATTAATCGACACTCATTTGAGTCCCTGAGGTAGTCGATGATAGCTTCTTTAGAGTCAATGTAACAAGCGATTAACCGTGGAATCGGATACAAAAATACGCTTTAACAAAAAAAAAACCTCATTGATGTGCAGTTTTATACATTATTCACTTGGCAACATTGATTTTGGGATAAATTCTTTGTCTAAAAATAATTAATTTACTATTTTATTGTGTATTTTAAAATATGTTTAAATAGTTTCGTTGGTCTCAATACTACTGTTTTTAAAGCAGCTAACAAAAAACCGCGCCACAATGCGTCGTCGTCTAGGTCGAGCTGTGTTACCTAATTGAGTTTAGTGTTATCCGTGGTGTGAGACGGATACTTAAGACAATGAATGGCTAGAGCACAATAAAATACCTTTGACGTCATTTTATCATATGTGTAAGCTTAAAATCTTGTTATTATCTCAAGCTTACTTTGTCAATGTCCCAGTATTAGGACATGTAACAGTCTAGACTGAAGACGCATGCGCGAATAGTTTAGTAGAGTCAAAAAAGAATTTATCAATAATTGTTGGTGGGTTTTCTTAAGAATTGCATCATTGGGCACACAGACTGTCCAGCTCATTCAGTCTGGTTTGCTGGTGGTGGGAAGGTCAGGGTTCAAATCCCGGGTGGTTATACTTAAAAAAAATTTTAACCATAATTGTGACACATTCTCCATTCACGCAAAGGCGGATACACTTTCTTTCGGTTCTATCTTATAACATCCCTTCTCCACTGGTATGATTAAACACGTATATCTCGGATGCATAGGGAGAATTATTAATATTATTATTAGCACCACGTCTTACTACCCGTTCGGCTTATACGCACTTACGCTAATGTGTAATGGTAGGGTGATTGTGAGATGAGATGGAAGACCTACAGTTTAACGTGGAATCCGAACCACGGTGGAGGCCTGGCATTCCACACATTCACAAGTTGTGATTAATACACGTCTTGTCAAAGGTGAAGGAAAGGTTTAACAATCAGACAAATTTGTGCCGGTACCGAGGATTGGACCCCGGACCTCCAGTACACAAGTCTGACACCCTACTCCTAGACCACCAAGCCACTTACCATAAGGAGAAGCGGTAGAAAAAATAACCTTAGAAGATTTAAAATAAGCCCAGTTATGACCTATCTCACTGATTAAACATGTAAAAAATATGGAAATATTGATTTGATTCTTGGTATTAATTATGGCTTCTTTTATTGTATAAAAAGAGTAGGTTAACCACACTAATATAAGGATACAGAATGATAAGGGTGAGGTTTAACTAACTGCACTTTCTAGTTTCTGGATAAGCGATGGGAAAACAACATTGGAAATCACAATAAAGAAAACCATCCCCATTGTTTACAGCAGATATTAGAATCCAGTACTTACCTCCCGGGTGTTTGGTTTTTGACTTTGAGCCAACCCTACTAATCCTTATTATTATGTAGGCTATATTTGTTATTTCTTTGGGGCGTCAGAGTTCAAGAGCTTCTAGGTTTACCACGATAGCCATAAGTTTAAAAGGTTTCACCTGCTTCGGTGGAAGCATGGTCTAAGGCATCACTCTCGCAATAGACTAGACTGCCAGTGTTGGGAAGATCGGTCGGATGGGTTGAATGTATTGAGGTTCCCCCCCACACCCACTCTTCACGCAAACACGGGTACATTTTCTCTAAACTCATCCTTCCTCATCCCTAACACATTATTGTAATTAGAGGCTGATTTTGGTAGGAAGAACCGTAAAAGTTAGTTACTAAAGTTTCTAAAACCATTTTAATATATTCATACTTAAAGTCATGTTGTCTGCATCTGTCACTTTTGATAGATATTATCAATATCTATAGACTAACACAAATAATTTATTTAAATGTTATCAATATTGGCAGCAAATAAATATGTTTGAATTTTCTCTACTGGTCTTCCAACCAAAATCAGGGTATAGTAGGCCTCCATAGGTTAATAATATGAACGGGCAGTAAGACGTGGTGCTAAAAAATAAGAGTGTCATACTTATGAGAAGATACAAATGAAAATTAAGGAGAAAAACCCCATATAATATTACTTTTATTTTTAGCACATTTTAATTTTAATTTCGTTTGTTTTCAGGACACCTTTATAAAGCCGTTGTCATAAATCATTATCCGAATAGCTCAAAGGATCCACGAAATAATCGTTGAATCATCGCCCCAACAAAATAATTTACACTTACAGTACAATCATGCACTTTTGATGTCAGATTTCACTCTCAAGAGGCGACAGGGCTGCCATCTAGGAACGATATTAGGAACTATTTATGCAGCCATCTACTAGCTGCTATGAGAACTAAAGCAGCTATACTTTTTTTTGTTGCCGCGTTTTTTAACCACCAGTTCGGGTTATTCGCAAATGTAATAACTACGCTGAAGTGATAAGGTTGAGGAATGTTGTATTATTAGGAAGTATAACTGCATTTTAGTGGAGAGAGTGGGAAACCATTTAGTTCATTTTGAACTTAAGAGACTGCAGAAACTAATAATAAATCATAAATGACACAGATTCCTAAATGACAGCTACCAAAATACTTTATATTATATCACAGTATAATGTTTAACCTAAATTTTGGTACCATGATTTATGGATACATTAACTTAAAAGGAACAAAGTAGTCTAACGTTGATATTTTGGTGGTTATCTTTATTGTATAGCTACGAGGAATATGCAGAAGCGGATTTACACTATAGGACCACTAGGCACGGGCCTAAGTGCGGTGGCTTTAGGGAGCGGCACATTTTGGATAGCATTATTTTAATTTTTTGTTTTTTAATAATATTACGTTTAAAAATTATTGACTAATATTATCGAAATAGTTCAAGTTAAAATCAGAATGACAATATTTATTTTTAAATAACTGTACTTTGCAATTACTTTGTAACTGACGTCACAGTCCCCCCTTATTCATAATGTTAACTCAAACTTCTGTAGACCATGTACATGCCAAATTTTATTTCGTAGAAATCTTTTTTCGAATACTAACTCCTGCCCCATCCTCCCCACCCTCAACTAAAGACCTCTTTCCCCTGAAATCTCTTAAAATTCTAGAAAAAAATTGAGGGAGGGGAGAACCTATTATAATTGTGCCTAGGGGCGTAAAATTTTTAAATCCGCCTCTGGGAATGTGGCTGGGATTTGCGAATATTTATATAGTTAATTAGTCACCATTATTGAGTTCCAGATACATATAAGTGACCGAATCACTAATATGTTTAGTCTTTAATAATGTAAAAAATTGGTAACAAGTAAAGAGCCAACTTGAATACTACGATATTTATTAGCTGCCAAATTTAGCCAGTTTAATTACTACGCCAAATAGACTGGATTTAATGGGCTAGGTCAAATGTCCGGGTATAATATTACTGTGGCAATTTTTATTTGAAATGAAAATTATTCATGTAATAATTGTTCAACTAAATTAAAAATAAATAGAGAAGTTACCAGTTTTAAAGAAACAAATTGCTATACATTTTTAAATACTTTTTATATACACTATCAATCAAATGTCTTAAAATATATTTTTTTAATATTTGAGATCATTTATGAAAAATATAAAATGTTAATGTATTTTATTGAGACGTGTTAATTAACCATTTATTAAAATGTAATTTCAACCAAAGCCATTTATTCAGGGAGTTCACAAGTTGGGGATCTCCTGGTAAAGAGGGGATTGGGTGATGTAGCGGGGTGTAGTCAGCATATGTCCCTCTCTCTAGCTTAGATTATTTTTTTCTTATCGTTCCACTTACCATTCAAAACCATGAGCTCTCAGGGGAACGGTGGGGTTGACTCGTTAAAAGGATGGAGTAGCATCTCTCCTGGATGGATTTGTTTCTTATAGTCCTTGGGCGTTGAAAAACAAGGATATCTCAGAGAAATCGCATGGCTAGGGACATAATATCTATCTTCATCTCAAGGGGTGTGTCGGGATTTAATCGAGCAGGGGAGGTGTGACAGGGGTGAACCAGTATCGAAGAGCCAGATGACTCAATATCTCTCTCCTCTTGACCTTTCACCCTTCTCTTCAAAATTATTTATTCAATTTTATATCCAGGCAATACCCTTCTGTAGCTCTACTAAAAGTTTTCTACTTTTATACTTGCAAATGTGGTTTATTTCCTCTAAACTATACCTTCCCTTAACCCTAATGGTTACCTTCACCTCTCTATTATTCTTTCATCCTCTATTCCACCTACGTCTTCCCTTCCTTCTTTCTTTCCCTCCATATTCTTCCCTTTATCTCTCCCCTTGACCTCTCGTACTTCTCCTTTCTCTAACCATTCCTACCTCCACTTAACTGACTTTCTCTTCTCTGCTCAGATCATGTCTTAGATCTACGGCTGACTTTAAAATTATTTCAGCTTCTCCGCCAAAAGAGTGAAGGATTAAGGGTAGATAAATAATCTAATTTAGGTACTTTAATCATGGATAACAGTGATGATCAAAAACACTGGTTACGAGAATCGAACTTGGAACACGTGGTTAGACGTGTGACATGATTCCTTTCCGTGACAATCATAGTTGTACAAATGATGACTGTGTACGAGAATCAAACTCTGAGCCTTAGACTTTCAGCACACCAGCACCACACCCCTAGGATTTGACCAGCCACTGTACTTGCGTGTGCATAGTGTGAAAACTATCTGGGGAGCATACCAGAATCTCCTCGTTTAATTTTTTTTCTTTCCTTATTCCTCTTTATTTCCCTCCTTATCACTATACTGGTGGTAACAAAGACTAAATGTCTAGATAATGTATGATAATGACAAGGAAGTCAGGGTCAGAGGGTAACTTTTTTTTTAAATTTATTTTTACTCTCTCCGTGTAAATTTCCTTCAATGTACACACAGAAAGTAAGACTCAATATTAAAAAAAAAAAACTTTGAGATTTTACCCTGATCTTACTGTCACTATAATAGATTATCAAAGGTTGGTAAATTTTATCTTCCTAGTATTTGCCCCTTATTAACTAGTACATAAGCATATAGTTCCAAAGTGGTAAGACGTGGAGTTAAACTGCTAAATCACCTTGAATTTATATTTATTTTCCTATTATAACCGAATTATCTGCCACATAACCTGGACTGCTGGGGAGATTGGCGTTAGAATCCCGGTTGGGCGTATTTCTACGGGTGGTAAAACGTTGTGCTAAAAGGATTCAACTGGTCAATGTGCCTACATTTGGATGGTGAGAGGATGGAAAACCATCCTTAATGGACACTAGAAGTCTTTGAACCACGTTATCCTCGTCAGCTGACCAGTTTGAAACAAGAGTGACAATTGGCATGGGTCAGTACTTTATGCTATCTACAGTTGTCACTTGGTCTATACGGTTGTGACTTACCATACCACGTGATCTAAAGGTGTCACCTACCAAGATCTATGGTTGACACTTCCTAAGACATGTGATCTACAGTTGAAATGTGTCCACATGTTATGTTATTTAAAGTGGTTACTTGGTACCTACTGTTGTCACTTATCATGCCATATGATCTACAGTTGTCACTTATCAATTCATGAGATCCATAGTTGACACATGTTAAACTATGTTATCTACAGTTGACATGTGTTCATACGTTATGTGATTTACAGTTGTCATTTGATAAATACAGTTGTCACCCAGACATTTGTTCTGCTATTCACTTATAAAGTCATAAGATATGAAGTTGGCATGTCCCCCCACGCTACGTGATCTACAGCTGTCACTTGGTATCAACAGTCTAGTAAAAAATAATAAATATAAAAATATATAGTTCATGTGTAGGTGTGATTGGAAATAATCTATATTTCTCTGAAACTAAACACATCTCCATTGATATTCTCGTGTAGTAATCACGGTATAGGACGAAGGAACTTAAACTCAAGACCACTAGGTGTGTTTTAAGACCCTATCTGAATAATGCTATATTTACTCTTAGAAAACAGTAACCAAAAAAGGTTTAAGTGAAATACCTACAAGAACTAGAAAAGAACAATAACAATATAACAACGTACAAGCTATATACATCTTCACTGATTGAGCTGTAAGCTATTAAAGAACACTAAAATAAAGCGTACACACGACACAGCTATTTAAATTTTCTGATTGTTATTAATATGTTTCATTTTCTATACCACAAATACACTATATACTAAATACTACCTATAGGTGTCCACTATAAGAATAATACTAATCTTACATTTAAAAAAAAGACACACATTTATATCTCATTGATAGCACAAGGATTCGATAAAATTGTTAAATTTGGTAATTTTAAAGAAAAATATAAGATGGTCCAATAAGATAAAATATGTAGGCAATGCATAAAGAAACCAAAAACATAACACAAATTAGGTATTGTGGAAAAGTTACAATAGAGGTGTTAAAATATTTTAAAAAAAATATTTTTCTGGAATAAAATAAAATATAGTATTTCTTAGGATGGCCGTATTCAAGGGGGGAGGGGGTTATGGGATCAACCTCCCACTCCCCTAAAAACATATGTTTGAAAAAAATACCAGAGGCGAAAAGATAGAAGTAGAGTTTTTAAGAACGAATAACTGTTTTTAAAGTGTGCACCTGTTTTATTGAAATGGATGAGTTTGGGTAAGAAAATGTGGGAGGAAATTCTGTTGATGGGGTGAAGGGTGGGACTTATTGTGTGCGTGCATTTACTACGAAGGTCACAAGGTGTATTCCCACGCACTTTCCTTGTTAATGTTGTTGGCAAGATTCTTGTTTAGACCTTTAGGCATAGGTGTAATTTTTTTTGTCGGTTGACTTGAAGCCAGTTATATAGTTTACTATTGAATACATTTTAAAATGATTTTGTTTAATAAATTTGTTTTATTTCACCTAATAGGCTGTAGAGCATTAATCGGAAAGTAAAATTGTTTAATATTAGATTTTAAATGGCAAACACGACCATTATTTACTAAGCCACGTTATAATGAACTGAACCAAATATAATCTATGTACAGGCGTGTTAAGGGGTTTTGATGAAATCTACCTACCATTACCCTTAAATGGACAGGAGGGAAATAAACCCTTTGTTTGTTTGGCCAGGTTTATTTATAGTGGTGGCTATTTCTAGCATTTACAATCGGTCTTGTAGTTCATTTGTTAGAATTATGCAAAACTAATATGTAAGCCACTTTCAATTAGTTTTTCCTAATATGTATTTTGTATAGTTCACCTGTATATACTTGATCGATTTAAGCCAAGGTCATTTAAAATCATTACAATTGGCGAGTCAAAAGGGGTAAAACATACTTTTTTTATGATTTGTTGTGTACCATTAAACAAAGTAATTAATGTATGCTCGGTGACCTGGTGTTCTAGGGGTAAGGTATCAAGACTTCTGTGCTGGGAGTCCGGGGTTCAATCCTTGGTCTCGGTACAGCTTTATCTGATTGGCAAACCCTTCCTTCACCTCTGACAAGACATGTATTAATCACAACTTGTGAATGTGGGGAATGCCAGGCCACCACCGTGGTTCGGATTCCACGTTAAACTGTAGGTCCTCCATCTCATCACACAATCACCCTACCATTACACATTAGTGTAAGTGCGTATAACCCAAACGGGTAGTATGACGCGGTGCTAATAATAATAGTTAATGTATGGGGCTGAAATTTAGGATAGCTACGTATTCATATTCGGTGTACACAATGAAATATTTATAATATTATTATTAATAATAATATTAACGTTTTATATATAGATATATCATTGTGTACACCTAATATGAATGCCTAGTTATATCAAATTTAATCTCCACACATTAATTATTTACCTTAGCAATGGCACTCAAAAATAATAAAATAACAAGTTTGATCCCTTTCATGAACTCTAATGATTTGAAATTATTGAATCACTATAAGGTAATATCAAATAGAAATATCTGAAATTAAACATGATAATTAGTTTATTTATCATCGATGTTTTAGCTCACTTTTCTAGTGAGAACATAGAATATATTGTTGTTAATATATAGTTTGAGCATACTTATCACCAACATTTTGGACAGCAGATACAAGATAGGTAAAACCTATACAAATTAATGTGTAACTTTTTCAGTTCTTTAAATTTCATTTGTAGAAAAACTGATTGAAACTCTGTTTTAACATATGTATCAGTTATGTTGTAAAAAATAGAACATATAATTTGCATAATATAAAAAAAGTTATAAATATAACTTATACTGGTGGTACCTCACGACTCACACACATATTTATAGTTAACTGGACGAGAGCTTAAGTTTTTTATTAGTTTAGATGGTTTAGGTAGTCCTAATTTTTTTTACAAAATATGTAGAGTAAAATATTAATCCTTGTACTGTAAAATATGTCTAGTTCATAATATTTTGGGTCTGTTAACCCCCCACCCCCCTCAAACATAAATCCTGGATACGGGCCTGTTTCTTAGGCACTGTCTTTTCCTAAAGTTTGAAATATGTTTTATAGATAGCTGTGATAGCCAGAAGAGAAAAAAAAAGTAAAATATTAGGTTTGATTTAACCAATAAAATGTCCATGTAGAAAAAGAGGAAAACATTGGTTGATTTTGTTTTCCTCTTATCAATTTAAAATAGTCCACATTTCTTGAAGTGAATACCCTCTAGTCTAACTTCAGACTATAAGCTCAATCTGAATATAATTATATCGCACTTTTTAATGTCAATTTTCACTATAAAATGAATTCGTTGAAAACCTCACAAAATTTGTCCTATATTTTTTAGGACGCCAAAAAGAGAACCAAACTTTTTTTTTTAAACTGTTCCAAGTCTTCCTTCTAGAATAGTTCAAAAGTGTTCTTTAATAGAACATCAACACCATAACAATGGCCAGAAAGTTTTGCCATGAATCTTGGATAAAAAAAACAGGAATTACATTTAATAATAGAAGTAAAAAGATTGAATAATATATGTAATAACTTTAAGAGAGAGTTAAAATCTTCTTAATTTACTTTACAAGTTTGCAGTGCTATAAAAATAAATAACTCTCTTATGCATGAGCACCTCTGTGTTTTTTTTATTACTTCGATTCCAAAGATTTTCGATCGTATTCTGTCAGCCGGCTAGTTGATAACACAAACTTTCGAAGATGCCGCAGAGCTAGTGGTATCCATGGTGGCAAAACTACGGTGTAATCAGCACAGTGAAAGTTTTACTGTTTGAGAAGATAACAAAATGCTTGAAATGAGGTAAGTATTCCTAATATTCTGCATAAAGATAATTTTTATTCTAATAGTCAATCAATGTTAAAAAATAGTCAGTATCACTATGGACTGTCCTTCTCCATTCTCATCCCATGACCTAACCAGAGTAAACTTTTTCTCTTTGGTGTCTCTTCTAATGGATGGTATAACTTTTAAACCATCCCTAATTATTTCATTCCTTATCCTGACTCTTCTTGTTACATTCTCAATGCCTTTTAGGAACCTCATCTCTACTGCCTGCAATCCACTTGAATCTTTCTTTGTCCATGTCCAGGTTTCAGATAAGTATGCCAATATTGGATGATAATATGCCTTACATATTAAAGTGTTGGCCTCAATTCCTATATTCCATGGCCAGATTATATCCTTAGCTATACATGTACATGGTAGAATTGTCCACTCTTCCATATCCTTTGTCCTATTTCCTCCTGGATCTTACCGTTTGTAGTAATCTTACTTCCCAGATAGCAGAAATCTTCCACTTAAATTAGCATAATAATTGTACTACATATTATCCGTATAACTCAAACAGGTATTAAAACGTGGTTCTAAAGAAAAAGTTTTTGTTAGTATTATCCTTTTGTTTTATATTATTTAAAAGCTAACGTATTATCTTTATTAATAGAATGAAGGGTGTGTATCCGTCTGTTATCATCATTGCATGATATCTACCGCACACAGAGCTCTATAACCTAAAAATTAGTAGTCCCTGCGCACAAACACGTGAACCTCAAAGCTGAAATTTAAAAATGTTGATTTTTTTTCAAATATATTAACAATTGGCCCGGAAGAGATAAAATTAGATTTTTTTCGGTAAGTTTGAAGCAAAGAAAATCATTGTCCGGAGTAACCACGCAATGTATTGCGTGACTATCCCGGGCAAAGTCGGGTACATCTGCAAGTTATCAATATTTCTTTATGTATTTAATACGTGATTAAATAATTGCAATTGATAGTGTTTAATTGTTTGGAATAGTGTTACCGAGAAGTACCTATAAAACGTAAAAAAAAGTTTGGTTTAAATAAAATATAGAGAATGGAGCTGAGAGTGAAAATAATTATCTGATCTCGATAATATCCTCTCATTTTAAATACTGGGATGTTTTAAAATCCATTACAAATTAATTTGTAATAAACTTAAATGTGAAAATTAATCTGACCATCTGAAGTGACCTTAAGAAAGAGGAATGGTCGTCGTCCCCCTTCAAACTTTTGAATATTTGATGTCTTTAATAACTGAGTATAGGATTTTTATGTGATTATTTGTATTTTTTCTAATAATATATAATTTCTAGGCTAAATTTACACAAATGTGTAGTTTAAATCAAATACTTAATCTTAGCTGCCTACTGAGGCACTGAGACGCGTTGTTGACTTTAAGAAACTCCCCGTTATTTAAGAAGTACCTAGTTTGTTATTTAAAAATATAGCTTTCACCAAAATGAATATGAAACGTATCAACAACAAGTCCCTACAAGATATTTACACTTTGAAGGTTTTAGAATTTTAAAATACTATTAGTAGGTAAAAATAGCAGTTTTACTAATAAATATCGTACTGTAGGGATATTTCCCTTCAAATCGGTGGTACCATTAGGTTTTATGTTTCAATTTTATATTATAGCTGAGCTGGGTACATTGCAACCCTCTGCGCTCTGTGTATCTATAGTCACGATATTTGAGTAGGTCTAGGATAGATCATCACACTTTCTTTGGGGCTTAGTAGCCGGCCAAGGGCTTAAAGATTAAACTCACGAATAAAAGGCTTACCATTGGAAATAAAAATAAAAGGTTTCTTTAATTTTTGCAACTGTGAAAAATTGTCTCGTATTTTTAGATTTTTTTTTTAAATCCAGAATTTCTCTTAGGTAGAAAAATAGGTTCCCGTTTTTATTTTACTTTACTCATTTTTCCGCTCAGGGTGGCCGTATCACTCGCCTTCAGCCCCCGCCTTCCCCCTGCCCCCCATTAGCTAAGCCCCTGGTCGGACATTATGTGATATCAAAAAAATAATTAATTAAAGAATAAGTTGATTCCACTCTATAGACCCAACCATGCAAAGCCAAGCCATCTCACGAGAAAACAAATACCTTTGAAACCGTTTAGGGGTACAGTTCTCTACTCAAAAGGTTGATTTTGTAATGGAATTAATTCTACAGCACAGAAAGTAGGTGGTATTTGGAGGTTGTGGGGGAGGGGGGTTGAGGCGTGAAAGCTGATATAGTAAAGTTCCCAACTCTAAGCTTTCTGAAGTTAAAAAATGTCCCAGGTGACTCAGGATAGTAGCCTACAAGAGTAACGTTGAGTATATTGGGATGGAAAACCCCCCTCCCCCAATTAACCAGGGGGTCCAAGGGTTTCTTCTACAGGAAAATTGTATAATTTGAGTGAGATCAAGAATCTAGGCAACTGTATTTTTTTAAAGCTATTTGCTAGTGATGAATTTTTAAAGTTACAAGTGTTATTCGTTTTGACATTGTGATACCAAAAGATTCTACACATTATTAAAACTATAACTATCATATTAACTCTCATATTTTCTAAATAAATATAATTTAATATTAGCTCGACTTATGAAAAGAGAGGGGTTAAAACAAACTTATTGATAAGATCCACGAAATTGTTACAATCTCCAGACTACTGGACATTTGCATGTTAAGAGCAACCTCACTGGTTGTCGTAGCAACTTGACACAGTATTACCTAAACTGATAGTAACAATACTTATAGAAAACCCATGAATTACACATGAATAAACACTTCAATATTAATGCGGTAAATGTATCAGATTAAACATGAACTAACATAATATTTTATATAATTTGTTGAATAATTCATGTAATCTTAAGTTAAACAACATCACCTGCTTGTAAAGATCCGATAACTACAGTTCTAAAGTAACATAAATATACTTGAAATGTAAAATATATAAAAATATATAATATTTTTTGTTTTAAATTTTAAATCTGGGAACTATGTTCACTTATCAATGTCAAGGGAAACTTATTAAAAACATATTAAATGCAAATAAATAAATTTAATTTTCAATCAAGACAAAATGTAATTGGAATTATATAATTAAGATTGAAATAAATATATATTACTAAGACTTTAAGAACAAAATATTATTAGTTTAACAATTGCTGAAATCATGGCAATGAAAGTTGACAAAAGTGAAGTAATTAAAAATATAAACTTGTTAATATATGCGTATAACCCGAACGGGTAGTAGGATACGGTGCTAATAATAATAATAATAATAATAATAATAATAATAATAATAATAATAGTAATTGTTTGTATAAATGTGTATAAAAATAGCTTTGATGCTGGTAGTTTAGATTTTCATAGAATAATTTAGAGTAATAGATGCTCTTGCATGGCTTGGAATGAGGAGGGTCATATCTCAGATAAAAATAAAGACATCTCACTCAATGTGTTGATCTTGTGTTGAGAAAAATATTGTCGAAAATTATTGAAATTTGTAAATCTTCATAATACAGTTAATATTTAAGAACTTTCCTCACAATCATGTCCAAACCTAGAATGGATCCAGGATTAACAGTTGACACCTTAACTTTCAACTTTAATACCATTTTGATAACATTTAATTTTGTGGTAAAATTAACAACTGTGGATTTATGACATCATTAAAATTACACCAAAATAAAGAGAACCTCGACCAAAACTCGAATTGGGCCAGCTCACTTCCGCCGGGGATAATTCAACTGGAGTTGAAGAAGTGAGCTCCTACAAAAATAATAATAATGATAATAATAATAAGCTCTCGAAACTGTGGATTTAAATTGATGATATTAAAATGGTGACGTAAAAAAAATTGTAAAAGGGAAAACGGTCTGAAAATTCAATAGAATCGTTATAAAATACTAACTCTTATTTTAAAATACCCGCCTCGGTGGCGTAGTTGGCTAACGCGTTAGTCGTGTTGAGCTCGACTGCTGAGGACGGGGAGATCGAGGTTCGAATCTCGGTCGGGTGAACTGGGGGCGGTTTTTCTTAAATGGTTTTCCACTCTCCTTCCACGCAAATCCGGGTTCACTTCCTCTAATTCACCCTTCCTAATTCCTAAACCATTAGCTTAATTAGTACTTAAAGCGTATAACCCGAACGGGTAGTAAGACGCGGTGCTAAATATATATATTTTAAAATGATGGATCATGAAATTCAAGTCTCGCAGCGTTTAAATGTCAACAAGGTTTCCCTCTGTCTTGCCTGGTCTTTGTATCTTTCTCTCTCGCATGCTAGGTCTCCAGATTGCTACTAGGGGCGCTAGCTTGAACACAATAATAGAATAACCTAGATATAATGAGTACTCGCGGTATGCCATTGTGGGGGTATGACGTCAGAGTCTACAATGTAATCTTATGAAGAAAGTGGAATTTTAAAAATCAATCAAGTCCATTTGTACTATTAAATAAATTATAAATCAACCATTTATGAAATCAGAATAGCTTTAACATCACAAAAATTAAGAGGAAAGTTTTGTAAAATTGTACAACTCTTAGTAATTTATAATAAAAAATCGTAAGCTTTGGCGGGAATTCAAATTTAAGAGACCTTAAAAACTAACGTTTAGGCAATATAAAGTGACAATTTATATTACCTAAACACAAGGCTATTATTAAATATATTATTACAGAATTAATTAATATATAAATTATATATATATACCTATATTGTATATATATTTATAATAAATATTTTTGTGATATAATTGTAATCATATTATATAATTTTTTATGATAAAATTATATATTATAATATAGTTATTATATAATTTATACTAACATTCATAGCTTTTGTTTTTTATTCAAAAATTATTAAAAATACGCACACTTGAAACATTATGAAAAAAAATCTGCTTCGGTGGCCGCATGGTCTCAGGCATCACTCTCGCTATAAACTAGAATGTCGATGACAGGAAGATTTGGGTTGAGTTAGAATCTCAGTTGGGTGTATAGAGGGTGTTTTTTCGCTCTCTCTCCACTCAAATGCGGGTACACTTACTCATTTAATTTTTACTCGTCCTTAACTCATTACCCTAATTAGTATATATGTGCATAACCTTAACAGGTGGCAAGATGTGGTGTTAAATATATATATAAATTCATATCGATATAATATTAATAGCACCTAAATTTAAAAATGAACAAGTTTATTTATTTTGTTGCGAAATATTTTGATAACCAGTTAGAATTTGATTAAGCATCAAAGAAAAATAGCTCATAAAAAATTAAAAGATAAATATAAAATAACACATGAATAAATAAATAAAATTAAGTTGCAGACCAATATTATCATAGTGTTAAGCTATGAAGTAAACAAAACAAATGCCAATACACCTTCTAAATGGCGGTCAAACTTCTTTTTTTTCCTTGCTGGTTTGGATATTACCACTGCCATAAGACGGAACGGCTAGCGAGTACTCTTCTAGGAACGCAGAAACGCATCGAGGATACTCTATACAATAAAGACAATGAGCTCTCTACGTGACCGTTTATTAAAACAACTCGTCGTAAATTGAAAGGATTAATAACCCATTATGGTAAGTGTCCAATATATTACCTCCCAATGTTTATTTATATATTTCCATGTCCTCGGTTACTGGTGTCTAGAAGTAGTAATAGTATACTTAAAACTAGCCGGCAGTTACAACTGCGCTACTAGCCTACTTCATTAACTAAGCTTTCTATTCACTACAGAGTCAAAAGGTGTCTTCTTTAATTTTAATAATTTAATAAGTTATGTAGTTGAGAGCTTTTTAAAAGTAGGTATTGACACTTGGGAAGTTTAAAATTAATCTGTACAAGTCTGCGGTAAATAACTTTCATAATCAACAAAGTACTATGGTACAGAATGATTTTGAATTTCCCATCTCAAGATCTCGACTCCCCAAAAAACTCCCCACTTCAAAAAAAAACCATCCCAACGTGGAAAGGGGGGGGGGGGG
>CABFOW010001929.1:48118-90232 GCA_902141385.1 Timema californicum
GGGGGGGGGGGGGTCACCTGACAGAAAGACAGAAAGCCGCGTGGTATTATATAGTAGGGCAGAGAATAAAAAGGGTAGGAAAATCTTTCGTTTTATCTTTTTAGTCCTACTACTATAAAAAGAAAATCGTGCCTATCTACTTCCCCCACGCTTCCTTTATGAACTGGATTTGATCTACAGGAGGGTATAAACGGGTGAATGGATATCTCCCACCTTCCCCTCAAGGATTGAAAAAACATCAAAATGTAATCCTCGTTCTTTCTTGGTCGATGAATTGCGGCTGTAGAGTGGATCATGTACAGCCCCATGACTTCTTTGGTGCTGACTGACAACTCACAGCTGACTTCTGACAGTCAACATTTAGGTATATACCTAAATTTTGACTGTCAGAAGTGACAGCTGCTAAATATATGTTTTTGCAAATCATATGGTTTGGTGTAGGGATACATAATTTGATCTGGTAACTTTTCAAAGCCGTCAGCTGTCAGTCAGCACCAAAGAAGTCATGGGGCTACTGTATCCCTGATTTTGGCTGGAAGAACAGTAGAGAAAATTCTAACATATTTATTTGCGTCCAACATTGATAACATTTTAAAATATTACTTGTGTTATTTTTGTAGCTATTGATAACAACTATCAAAAGTGACAGCTGCAGACAACATGGCTGAGTACAGCCAACCAGTTGAAATATACTATGCTACTCTACTTTTATAATTACAGATAGTAAAACGATGACCTAACCTTAAAAATGTGTCAACTTTTTTTTTATTAATATGGTCTTATTTACTGTTTAATTAATATCGAAATAAAGATACACGGGAAGATAAATGATTAATAACCTCCAAAGAAATGTTCAATTATGGAGTATATTAATGTTTTTAATTTAAAATTTCTTAACACAAGATAAAGGTTATTTACAACCTTAAAAAAATCTGAAACTTTAATACCACACTCGATTTCACACTACATTAGGACTTAATAACGTCAACCTTGCCTGAATTTGAACAAGCCACTTTTCCAGAGTTGGCTAGTTGTTAACGCACTGAGCGTTTCTTGACCATTACATTGAGCTGATTAAGAAATAACATATATTTCAAACAATCGTATTTAATATCTACTAATTCTAGTATTTATATTATGTCTGTCTGTCATGAGCATGGCGCGAAATTTACCGCACACAGATGGCTGGATATTTTTAAATTAGTAGCTCACGTGCACAAACATGTGCACCTTGAAGTAGAAATTTTAAATTTTTGATTAGAATTTTTGAGATATATTAAAATACTCGTTTGGAAGGAATAAAATGAAGACTTTCTTTCTGCTTGTTTGAAATAAAGAAAAGCTTTCGTGTATACCCCGAGAAACGCTGGGTAATTTTGCAAGCTGTTTTTAAAATCACTATCTCCATTCATGAACCAAAGGTTAGTGTATACATTTATCACATTTAAGTAATTTATTTTATTCTCTCCACCAACTCCATGGCGTGAGTCTGCAATTGAGCTCAACCAACTACAGGTGCTACACTCAAAAATCAAAATCGTTAAAAAATAATAGGGGGGTTTAGTTTCTATAAAGTATGGTTTAAACAGCTTCTAGAGGCATTTCATGTTCATTATCTTTTTCTCGAGCGGTTGATGGCTTAGAGAGAGGGGAGGGGGAGGGGGTTGTGATTTGTTTAAATTTTATATTATACTAGTTCTTAGGCCTGTTTACGACATGTTGATTAAATTAACCCAACTAACAAAACCTAACCTTCAATTGATAAGCGCATGGAAGGTTGGGTTTGTTTGTATAAAAATGAGGCTTTTGGTCAGTCATTATGTAAGAAAGGTAAAGTGAGAGTGAACTAAATCAATTCTATTTTTATTTAATAAAAAAATCGAAAGTTGAAAATCCACTTTTCTAAGGCATAAATGTATAGCTATTGATCATAGTTTAACTATTTAATTGGTTTATATACTTATATATTTTTGAATTTGTATTTTCTTGAGTTTGCATCTGTAATGCTTGGTTATTAAGTTTATTAAATTTAGCATATTGTTTGTTGTATAAATCCATGGCAAGAATTATTTGTTTAAAAACTAAAGCTCACATAATTAATAATTAATATTTTAGGCCTAATACTACACGTCATACGCCATACAAAACAATACATTATTAAATATTGAAGTGAAATCATGTACCATTATGTTAATTAGGTTTTCTGCAGTTGAACACTTACCAATCCAGACACACACAGATATACGCACACGAATGCACACACGCAAGTCAGCACGGAAGCACACACATACACAGCGGTCGAATGAATAAAGTGTTTTCCCCTGTAGATAACCTAATTACTAAACAATACTCGTCCTTCAGCTTTTTTTTCTGCATTATTTTACAAAAATTTTGTTTTATTTGACCAAAATAAAAAGCATGTGGCTCTGATAGAAAGTTTCATCCACACGCATATGTACAGCTGATAAGGGTTTGATCTCCAGCTAGCTCACTGGAGGGGTTAGTATAACTATTTTCATCATAGTGGTCAACCATTACTTCTCTAGAAAGGTCGTTGTTGGCCAGTTCTGCCACTGGAGCGTGCAAATAAGAATCAATGGAACCTCTTCCGTCAGCTTGTCCACACACCTTCCCCTCTAGCCACTCAAATTTTATTTGACGAGAGTCGGATGTGTGGCATGTATGGGAAACGATTGTCGCCCACGCACACATAGACATTAGACAACACGGGCAAAGCTGTGACGGCTACCTCATGGAAGCCCCGCCCCCTTCAGCAGTCGAGGCATGCGTAGAAGCTCCCCAGTCAGCTGGCCGGCAGGATCGAATTATTCAGAGTGTCATTGTTGTGTTTGAATAGTGCGCGGTATCGGGTTCTTGCGAGTGGGTGAAAGTATTTCAGTTATTATTTACCTTATCTCTTTACTCTCACGGTGACTAAATATTAGACCTGTTACTATAAAAACACGGATATATTGTGGTTCACTTCACTTCGTCGCACTCCAGAAAGACTTGTCTCCTTCATCAACGGTTAGACAAGGCAATTATTGTTTTTCTGTGTTTAGTTATGTTGTTTGAGTGACACAAGGCTCTACCGCGGGGAAGTGTTTAAGTTTTTAAGAGGCTCAAATCTTCTTAGAAAATATGATCGATTAATATTTAATAATATTTTTTAGCACCGCGTCTTACTACCCGTTCAGGTTATACGCTTTAAGTACTGATTACTCTAATGAGTTAGGAATTGGGAAGGTTGAATTAGAGGAAGTGAACTCGCATTTGCGTGGATGGAGAGTGGAAAACCATTTAGGAAAAACCACCCCAGTTCACCCGACCGAGATTCGAACCTCGATCTCCCCGTCCTCAGCAGCCGAGCTCAACACGACAAGCGCGTTAGCCAACTACGCCACCGAGGCGGGTAAAAAATATGATCGAAAAATTCCTTTTTGTATTCCTTCTCAATGCTTAGGCTGGTAATGTATTTAAAGTATTACAAAATCCATCTATAACCCCAATGATGATTACAAACCTAAACTTATTTCAAGAAAGATTTAGTGTTAAAAACATATCCCTGACGTCTGTTGTGGCAACTCCACCATTAGCCAACGCAGGTAGAACCTCGCGCCCCTCCCCCCAAAATCTGGGTACGGCTCTGAGGGGACATAGTTACTTGCGATTTATCGGAATGCTGTACGAATAGAACTACAACTGAGCTATGTCATATCAGGGGCAGAAACTACCAGAGATTACTTTATTCCCTCTTTCTGAATTATTGTAGTATCATTCATCTAAAGTACCATTCATCTAGTTAGTGTAAAATGGTAATCAGAATCATCATATAAAGTACATATGAATGGATCTTAATAAGTAGTTGCTGGTTGAGTCATTGAAATCCATAACAACCCCTACCCCCTTTCCCTCTCGCCAAGTCACCCATTACACTCCGCATCTCACAAAGCAAGGGGTTTAATTCCCCTCCCCCCCACCCTCTAACCCTCCTGACATAAATCTGTGGATATGTCTCTGTGGTATGTATACTGGGGTGATGGAACAAAAACAAAACTTTTTTATTTATTTGTTTTTACTTAAGAATATTTTAAACCAAACCATAGTTTCACGAAGTGCTGTCCTCGATATTCTTGTGAATGGTTCACGATAGTTTTTGTGTTTTATAATAGTTATATAGTTTTAAAAAAATATTTAAAGTTAAATAATTGATAAGAGAACTAATCCAAAGTGTTTTAATGATTTCTTAAACCACAGATATCTACTTTTTAAAACTTTGATAAAATTGAGAAAGAAAGTCTTCTAAATACAATTCAATAGGGTATGAATGATAAAACTATAATTTGAGGAAGAGTACCCACATTTGAGTGGATAGAGAGAGAGAGAAAGTGGGAAAATACTTAGGAATAAAAACAACCTCATGACCCAGGATTCTGGCCCCAACTTGTACTCATAGCTGGAAAACTAGACGAGATTGAACAGATTGCATTTCTCCACTACTTCGATAATGGTACAGTTCATAACGAAATAAAATAAAAGAATGGTGAGGATATCACATTGAAAATATTCTACATTCTTTGAGGAGAGCTATCGGGAAACAGGTTTTATCCATTGACCGATCACGTTTAGATTTGTTTCCAAAGCTCTCCTAAGTAATAGCTTTCATTAAATTACTTTTTATTTTCTCGCACTCCTCGGGTAGAAAAGTATTGTGATCATAAAAATCAAATTCGAGATTTTGATGAATGTCAATGTTTTATGACCCCAAATAAGTATATTTTTTTCATGCCATTTGTCTATCTATCTGTTACTGCGACTAGAGCCGAAACCATTTTGTCTAGCGGGCTAAAACTTGATACCTAGAGTTTTCAAAAGGTTCCTCATAGGGGTTTTTGGCATCATATATTTCACCCTAAAATTAAGGGTAGTTTACTCAAGGGCGAAACAAATCTATTTTCTCACTATCGGCACTAACAATTTTGACTAAATTTTGTATCCAGGTAGAGCTAAACTAACGTTACAAACAAAATGTCAAATCTTAATTTCTCATAAAAATGAATTTGAGGGTAACCTACTTTATGTAGCCTAAGTGTAAATTTCCTATTTTGATCATACAGACCTACCTGCAACTATTTGAGCTACGAAATAGCTTATCATTGAAAAGTTGTAGTACTATTAAGAATTAAAAACTTTTGTTTGAAATATAATTTTATAAAACTAACATTATCCTAGATATTGGAAAATATAGTTTTAAATTGAAGTCTGGGAATTTTATTGTTATGCAATCCAGCGAACAGATATGCTACTTTTTTCTCAACATGTTGTTGTAGCTGTATGCATTAGTTCATTTATGCTACTTGGTGGAGTGTTTCTGCAACAGTGTATACTATTTCGTTTCACATATCTTACAAGTTCTGAGTAAATATCACAATTTTTAAACAAAGGATCGAGAAAGTCAATGCGGTACAATTTACTGACTACAATCCAATTTTCATAGGAAAACCGTGATCTGAAAACTAGTATAAAGTTAATAGAAGTACTTTCATGCATTCATACGTCAAGTCATATTATATGCTAGTCTCAACTATAAATATTTATAGAATAACACTAGAAATAAAAGGCCCAATTGTAACGTGGTCCGAGCCCCTGGCTGCTGACTTAGAGCTCCCGAGTTCGATTCCCGGCTTGAACTGGACTATTTTCCTTGAAAGGGGAATAATTCCCATGGTCACCAGGGTTTTATTAATTAGGTTAAGAGCTTAATTGGCTTCATCCCATCATATTCACTATCGTCATCCCCTCATCTCATCGGAACATGGAAAGAGCCTCCTCGTAAAGGTTGTGCGGTTAGTACACTCGAGTGTCCCCTGGGTATCGGTACATTAGTACTGGCTAGTATTTCCGTAAAACTGAACTACATATTTTTTAGTGTAGCCCAGACACGGCATTTTTATTTGTTATCAATGTTGACCGCAAAAAATTATGTCATTATTTTATAAAAAGTTGACAAGTCGTGTATTAATCACAACTTGTGAATGTGGGGAATGCCAGGCCTCCACCGTGGTTCGGATTCCACGTTAAACTGTAAGGTCCTCCGTTTCATCTCACAATCACCCTATCATTACACATTAGCGTAAATGCGTATAATCCGAACGGGTAGTAAGACGCGGTGCTAATAATAATAATAATAATATTATTTATAAAAAGGCTCTTCCTGTAAAAATTTGATTGTACAGTAGATGTTATTCTTCTCACTTTATGTTAATGAGTTAAACGAGTTCAAAACAAGTCAACAAGACTCCTTGGAAGTAAAATTGTTTCTTGTATATAGTCGGGTCACCGTGAGATTACTCCTCCTGTTCAACACCTATATAAAAGGACTGTCATGCTTATCTGGTGTTTTTTTATATCTGGTGGCGGAAAGATCGAGGTTTGAATCGGGGCCAAATATATCGAGGTTAGTCTATACTAAGTGGTTTCTCACTTTCCCTCCATGAGAATGCTGTTATATATAATATTTACTCTAAATTATAACTTCATCATACCTATCGTATAAATGTTTTTATTTTTTTATTTAGCACCGCGTCTTACAACCCGTTCGGTTTATACGCTTAAGTACTAATTACGCTAATGGATTAGGAATTGGGAAGGTTGAATTTAGAGGAAGTGAACCCGTATTTTCGCTGAGGGAGAGTAGAAAACCATTTAGGAAAAACCTCAGTAGTGTACGGGTAGTTACGCCTCAACTTGACCTTGACGCTGATTGATCGAAAGTGTTTTCTTACAATTTTTTACTCACGAGAATTCAGCTAAGCCTTGTCTAAAGTAGCCTTCTTCACCCTTACTATTCTAGATTAAATCGTTAGTAACCATCTGGATGGATGTAGATTCATAAAATAAATTGAAATATGTTGATTCGTCACTGAATTACTCTTCTATAGCATTTTATAAATAAATGTAGAATATAGTTGACAGGAGATATGATTTAGATGGAAAGGAACTCTGTTGACAGTTATGAAAGTTACTAAAATAATTTTCATATATCCATAAGGCAATTCATTAGATCTGCAACTGTCACTTTGATAAATGGTATAGAATCTACTCGTATTATTCATAAACTAAACTTTATCAAACATTGGTATATATATGAATATATGAAAAAGGTTTTGGTATACTTTGGAAAGTGTCAGCAACTTTTATTCCAAATGTGTTGCTATTATATATCTAGTAGTATTTTAAAATGTTTGGATATAGTTCTTTCAATGGCGATTTGACAATAATTGAAGTGTTCTAGGTCAAGTTAGTTTATTAGTATTTTCACGGTTCAATCACTTCGGTTTGAAAGTAAACGTTGTGATTCTCAAACAAACGACAGTAAGACGTTAATTGCGAGCCATGAAAAATGGTCTCAAGGCTATTCACAGCAAGAACAAGACAAAAAGGATAGTTTAGAAAATACAAACTCTTTTTTTGCGGTTGGACTTGATAACGTTTTATTATACTAGTTAGAAATGACTGGTGTCAGCCGGTTAAAACTAACAATATTATACTTTATTTTAAATTTCAGGTTTACATTTTTCCTTAGTTATATATTTTGACAGAAAATAAATTGATACTATATTCAACATCACATACTAAACGAGAACAGTTATCATATACTTTATTAACAGCACAAACTAATGAGTACGTGATTGAAGTATTTACTCTAGTTTAATACGTATACTCCGTTTACCTTGAAAGGTCCATGAAAAATTACAATATAGCCTTATCTTATAAGCTACGTCATAGGGAAAACTTACAAGGTACGCTTGCTACATTTCAGGGTTGATGGATTGTACAAGTTAAAAAAAAACATCCCGAGCTGCATATCCTCAATTTTTACAAAGTAGTCCACATATGCCACGCTTCAGGCTGCCGGAATCACAAATGTCCCCAAGGAGATAAGCTATGTTCCTGGGTTTCGTAACTACCTGCACGAGTGATCACGTGATTTAAAACGTCAAGTTTTATATATATACAGATAATATTATATATATTTAAGCACAAATTAAAGTAACCTTAAGTACGGGGCTAATGCCAAGTTTCCTTTTTCTATGTTTTTTGGGATTCTTGATACCCAGATTGATAATCACGAAGTATTAGGTGTCAGGCTTGCAATGGATGTAACAGTTTTCTTAATATACTTTAGGTACACCCCCTAAATATATGTCAAGTTTTATATTTCTAAGCTTATTTGTTTTAAAGATACTCGCACTGGATATCTCAAATTCATTAGCTCTAATTAAATTGTTGATTAATTTCCTTGGAGAATCTTCTATGTCACACTACAGAGTACGCTTGGTCTCCGGGGACAGAGTCTGTTCAAAGTATTCCCTGCCTCCATCTAGCCGTGTTCAGTCTTTCGCAAGTGGGACGAAAGAAGGGGGAAGGGAGTAGATACAAACATCCAAAGACAAAGAAAATGTATTTATATTTAATACCTCTAAGTTTTTTTTACTGAAGGAAACTAAGTATGATAACGTAATTGTTATAAAAACTCCAATACGTCAGTCCGCAAGCTAGAAAGACTTATCGAGTGGTCACTGCATGTTGGCAAGGATAGTGCCAACATTTGTGGATAGAAGGTGTCATGTGGTCAACATAACTAGTCCTACAGCTGTTTATCTCAGTTTTCTAAACCAGAGCCACTGCTTTTTTTTTATCCAAGTGTCTCCTCATTTTTCTTCAATAGGCTGAGTTGCACCTGGTCCAGACCCACTGCTTCACAGAAGAACCTGGAGGCGGGATTAAACCTGGAATCTCTGTACCTATATTCAGGAACTCTGAGCACTACTAAAGGCTATAAAAAATTAAAATTAGAAAAATTATTCTAACGTACTAAATTCATACACTGGTTGTTGGTCTCTTAAAAAAAGGGTTTAAAATGACTAAAAAATTATTTAGTTCGGAAACAAGAACTATTTTTCTATTTATAGGAAACTAAAGTTTTCATTTTAATTCAATATAAAATTTTACAGAAATTAATGACCAAAGGACATTTTTCATAGGTTTTCCATTTCGAATCCTGGTTAAAAACTACTTATTCCTAACGGGGTGCGAAATCGGGTTTGGTATTGAGATTTCGGACTTATCTATAAGTGTACTCCCAGATGTTAATAACTCTTAGCTAATGTTAAGAACCCTAAACAAATAATATGCTTACATATCAAAATAGTGGCTACTAGTCTTAGATATTTTGTTGTGTCTTCATTGTGATATGGTTTAAATTTTGAAAATAAAGCATTATTAATTTACACAACTCGTGTCAAGTTTGGTGGGAGAGAGGACTTTATCATGTACATGGGGCACAATCGACACCAGAGAAGACACCAAAGAAGACACCAAAGTTACGGTAGGAAGTGTTGAAGAACCCGTCTCACCCCGCAGGTGGAATTAACCTAAATAAATAATACATTTCGAACCGGGCGTCACACCATAGTATGGTACTGTGGTAACCTGGAGTTTTAATTAAATATTTATAATATTTAGCACCGCGTCTTACAACCCGTTCGGGTTATACGCTTTAAGTACTAATTACGCTAATGGATCAGGAATTGAGAAGGTTGAATTAGAGGAAGTGAACCCGTATTTGCGTGGAGGGAGAGTGGAAAACCATTTAGGAAAAACCACCCCAGTTCACCCGACCGAGCCTTAATTAAAATAAAGTGAAATTGATACTAGTAAAACACATTTACAATAAAAAATTTAAATACAACAATTTTCCTCTTGTAAAGAGAAAAATAAACAAATCAATCAATCAATTAATTTATTTATCGAAAATGGCAAATATTGGTGGGGATTGAGAGGAGGGCTGGGCGGGGGTGACTACAGTTTGCAAGGCACGCCCATGATACGAAGCAGCACAGCAGGAAAACTCATCTAGGTGGAGTGGAGTTTATTATCGACTTGGAAGATACTGTATATCGACTTTCCGTCTACGTTAAGTGACTCACCTTTTTTCAACCTCCTCCCCACCTCCCCTATATATATAACCTCACAACTTCACCCCCTATTATCGCCAGGAAACAGTATGTGTGATAACGTCACATGACGACTGATTTCCACTCAACTAGCAGAGTCGACCCTCGAACGTAATTGGTTGGGAAAATATGACGTCACCTCTACCTACACTAATATAGTAATAATAATAATAATAATAATATTTAGCACCACGTCTTACTACCCGTTCGGGTTATACGCTTTAAGTACTAATTACTATAATGGAATAGGAATTGGAAAGGTTGAATTAGAGGAAGTGAACCCGCATTTGCGTGGAGGGTGAATGGAAAACCATTTAGGAAAAACCGCCCCCAGTTCACCTGACCGAGATTCGAACCTTGATCTCCCCGTCCTCAGCAGTCGAGCTCAACACGACAAGCGCGTTAGCCAACTACGCCACCGAGGCGGGTACTAATATTATAAAGAGGAAAGATTTGAGTTTTTTTTGTAATGGATAGACTCAAAAACTACTGGACCGATTTTAAAAATTCTTTCACCAATATAAAATTACATTATCAGCGAGTAACATAGGCTATATATTATTTTGAAAATTTAATTTATTCCTCATAAAAATGTCGATAGTTTTAAACAAGATATAAAAAATTGCCTAAAAATATGCTTTCTCCGCGTGCGCTGCAAAAATTATTGGTATTACATAAAAAAATACTTTACATATTGAACGTTCTCACTAATGTGAACAAAAAAATCCGCGAGACAATATATGTAATTATTATAGTTATGTTACAATAAACGTTTTTTGTTGAAATTAGTCAACTAATTCACGGATGCGAACAAAAAGTGATTATATTCGTGTCATGATATGAATCCTTATCCAAATAAATTATTTAATCATTTAGGGTGTTTACGTAGGAGTAAATTACTTTTAAAATTATTCAAATCGGTATATTGGTTTTAAAGTTATGAAGAGTATAACAAAATAAAAATGGTCGTGATATCTACACTATAATTTATAATAATAAAAGGAAGTGTTTGTCTGTGTGTGTTTGTTTGTGTGCGATGCCCAGCCAAATCTACGAGATGCAGAGATCTGAAATTTTTAACATAGGTGGGTAGAAGGGGATCCGAATGCACCTCGAATCCGAATTTTTAATCTCTAATTATCTTTTCAATTAGGCTATTTTTAACAAATTTTTGAAGGGTCACGGGTGACGCCGTGCGGGATTGCTAGTCTGTAATAATTATTGTTGGCATACTCGGCCTGTGTGGTTTCGAGTGCGACTTATGAAAAGGTGGGATAGAGTCGACCTGCTATTTCTAAACATTTAATGATAGTTTCAAAGAATGCCGCCTATCGAAGCGCAAAAACAAGTTGAAAATGTCTATAAATTCCGAGTTTTCTAATGGTCTGTACTAGAGATGGGAAAAACAGTGATTTTACGATATCAGTGAATACAGTGACTGTGATTTTAAAATATCGGTGATTTATACCAGTGATTTTCCACTGTTAGTATTTAGCTGCTGTCCGAGTAGGCGCGTACAATCGAGTATCGAGTAGGAGTATGGAGTATTCCTGAGTACTGGGTATTTACTATTTATTCGAATAATACCATGACATTCGGTTGTCGGTTGGAATTTGAAAGGAGAACTAATTACTTAGAAGTTTGGCGGCTTGCAATGGAATTCGATACTTAAAGACTTAACATAAGCTCTTTCTGTCGGCACTCGGCAGTCGGCACTGACATTGACATTATTGACATACAGCTACCTAATCTCCGGGTTTCGTGTTGCCTGACTAATGTACAGTCAATACAAAAGTATGCGTTTTAAGAAGTTTAATACAATTGAAAAATAGAGAAATAAAATATGTTATTTAGTATTTTATAGTGAAATGTTATGTAATTTGGGCAAAATTAGTGGTCCAACAAACATTATGTTAAACTTGAATACCAATATTAACTTATTTTACGTACTATGAGAAACTCTTGTAATTGTGTAATTTATTTAGTGATCTATTTCACTACAATTAAAATTTATGTGAGATTAAAAATGAACATAACATAATGGTGATTTGTTTAGAAAACGTTTGGAAAGCAGGTCATATATTATATTATTGTAGTGTTATTTTATTTTAAATACCGTACATATAATAGTAGATGAGCTATACATCTAATAGAAGCAAATAAACCTATAAGATGCTAGAAAATATTTAATCAATTATTATATAAACACACTTTAGATTAGACTATAGGATGATGAGGATCATCAACGCATTGTAAATAATATATTAAGGTTTATTTCTATTTTTTCTATTTTGTTACTTATTTTAATTCATTATTTACGATTTTGGGGATAGGATCACCGAAAAAAAGAAATGATTTTTTTTCGTAGCCTACTTTTAAAAAGAATCCGAAATGTGATTTGCTTAGTAAGCTAAGCTTGCTTTTGAATTTTGCTCTTAACAACAAATGTTTTGTATTGAAAATGCATGTGAAGGAAACATTTAAACTATTAAAGTCATTTTTACGTAGCAATCTTGTACTGTTTTTGATAAATGAGCTCTAAGAGATCAAGTGTTTTAAATAGAAATAACACGTAAAACATGCCAGTCAATAAGGTCGATTCTCAATTAGTTGGTAGAAAATAAAAAAATAAAAGAATAACAAAGGCCGTGAAGCGAGTATTTATTCGAGTGTCTAGAAAAAGAAGCAATACTAGCTCCGTAGCTCGAGTATTGCGAGTATTTCGAGTATTGTGAGTATTGTGAGTATTGTGAGTATTTCGAGTATTTCGAGTATTTCAAGTATTGTGAGTATTTCGAGTATTTCGAGTATCACTGATATCTCAATCACCGATACTTTTGGGATCGAGTAACTGGGAGTATCAGTGATCAAATGGTATCGGTGAAAAAATCACAGTCAGTGATATATCGCCAATCTCTAGTCTGTACACACGGTCGATGTTTTCGTTCTTCTTTCGGTTGTTAAACCTATATTTGAATAATAATAGCAATACTCACGATTTAGCCAGCGAAGTAACTACAACTATAAATACAACACGCAATTTTTTTGATCACTGCGTCCTATTGTCGGTTCAATCTATACGCAAATGATAATTACTCTAGTGGGTTAGGGATGAAGAAGGACGTATTTTAAAGGTAGACCTAATCACCCGAATTTGCGTGAAAAAGCGGGAAACCATAGAGGAAAATCCAGACTCATTAGACCTGACCGGAGTTCGAACCCCGATCTTCCCGTCTTCATTGGACGAGGGTGACGCCTTAGACCATTTGTTCTCAAACTGGGTTCCGCAAAGTAGTGTCCGCGGTTCCGTGAGATGATTATGCGTAGTGGCGGTAAAAGCATTATTAACATGTTTCTAAATTTGTTTGCTAAATATTTATAAACACATTGATTAAAATTTGTGTGGTATTCATTAGAAAAATATTCAGTTTAGCCCTAATAATGAAAATAAAATTAATTTTTATCATTATTAAACATTTTAAAATTATGTAAAAAGTGGATGAGTGACAGTACAATCTGATGTTATATTGTATTATTTTTTCCATACAAAACATGTAGCATAAATGTCAGAAACAAACCAATTTGGTTTTAACTTAATATGTAACATAACTTCATTAATCAAATATATACTTTATAGTTAAAGCTCATAAACTTGTAATTAGTATAGTTGTAGAGGTAAAGGGGATGAGACATGACCACACAAGTGTTCCTCAGTAGGTTCCGTAGTTTTTATAGGGTAACGTGTGATAAAACATTTTGAGAACCACTGCCTTAGATTATTAATTAATTGATTAATTTAGCACCACGTCTTACTACCCGTTCGAGTTATACGCTCAAGTACTGATTACCCTAATGGGTTAGGAATTGGGAAGGTTGAATATAGAGAAAGTGGACCCACATTTGCGCGGAGGAAGAGAGTGCAACACAATTTAGGAAAAACCACCCCCATTTCATCCGAGCGAGATTCGTACCTCGATATTACCCTCCTCGGATATCTAGCTCAACATGAAACTAGCGCGTTAGCTAACTACGCCACCGAGGCGGGTCACTGCCTTAGACCATTCGGCCACTGAAGCTGGTAACGTGCATTCACACGCTCATTTAGATCATCCTTATTTTGAGGATATTTAGGGCTACCAACAAATACTAAAACATTAGTGACCAAAGCAAAAAGGTATATTTAAATATTTCAGGGAAAGGAGAGTCCTTGGAAGGGGTTATTTAATTTTATCATATTTTAAAATGTATAAATAAACTAAGCTTATAACTCCGCAAGATTTGCTTTAGTTAAAAACCCTTCCAATTCATTAAACATTTTTTTTGGGGGTTCAAAACAAAAAATGTTTCGTTTTTACTTTAATTTGGAAGTCAGAGGATTCACTGTTTAGTTTGCTAATGTAAGACAACTTGTATATCTTCTACGCATGAGCTTAGAATTTTTTTTAGCACCACGTCTTACTACCCATTCAGGTTATATGCTTATGTACTAATTGCGCTAGTAGTTTTATAGTTTAGAAAGATTATATTTAGAAGAAGTGTACCAACATTTGCGTGAATGAAAAGTGGAAAACCATTTTGGAAAAACCACCCTCAGTACACCCGACTCAGACTCAAACCTAGATCTCCCCGTCATCAGCAGTCTAGTTTACTGCGAGAGTAGCACGTTAGACCATGCGGCCACCGAAGTGGGTTGCTTATAATTAAACATATCCGAAAACTAAAATCAGCTCTACTTATAAATTACGCACAAGTTTACGCCGTAGGTTCTTGTTTTTCTGATAATCGCCATGATGTTATCCGTATAGAAGGTATAACTATTTTTTACATTAGTGGATCACCACAAATTGTGTCTCGTGTAAAAGCTCTCATTCAACTTCATGTGCTATCTGTGATTCATAAACAGATTCTGTGACGCGCCACTGACAGTGATGGTATATAGACATTCTGTGGCACTCCACTACCAGCGAGGATATACAGACATTCTGTGGCACGCCACTGTCAGCGAGGAGATACAGACATTCTGTGGCATGCCACTACCAGCGAAGGAGATACAGACATTCTGTGGCGTGCCACTGTCAGCTAGGAGATACAGACATTCTGTGGCACGCCACTGTCAGCGAGGAGATACAGACATTCTGTGGCACGCCACTGTCAGCGAGGATATATAGACATTCTGTGGCACGCCACTACCAGCGAGGATATACAGACATATTGTGGCCTGCCACTGTCAGCGAGGATATACAGACATTCTGTGGCGTGCCACTGTCAGCGAGGATATACAGACATTCTGTGGCACGCCACTGTCAGCGAAGGAGATACAGACATTCTGTGGCATGCCACTACCAGCGAGGAGATACAGACATTCTGTGGCACGCCACTGTCAGCGAGGATATCTAGACATTCTGTGGCACGCCACTGGCAGCGAGGATATATAGACATTCTGTGGCACGCCACTGTCAGCGAGGCGATACAGACATTCTGTGGCGTGCCACTGTCAGCGAGGATATATAGACATTCTGTGGCACGCCACTGTCAGCAAGGAAATACAGACATTCTGTGGCGTGCCACTGTCAGCGAGGATATACAGACATTCTGTGGCGTGCCACTGGCATCGAGGATATACAGACATTCTGTGGCACGCCACTGGCAGCGAGGATATACAAACATTCTGTGACACGCCACTACTAGCGAGGATATACAGACATTCTGTGGCGTGCCACTGTCAGCGAGGATATACAGACATTCTGTGGCACGCCACGGTCAGCGAGGAGATACAGACATTCTGTGGCACGCCACTACCAGCGAGGATATACAGACATTCTGTGGCGTGCCACTGTCAGCGAGGATATACAGACATTCTGTGGCACGCCACTGTCAGCGAGGAGATACAGACATTCTGTGGCACGCCACTGCCAGCGAGGATATACAGACATTCTGTGGCGTGCCACTGTCAGCGAGGATATACAGACATTCTGTGGCACGCCACTGTCAGCGAGGAGATACAGACATTCTGTGGCACGCCACTGGCAGCGAGGATATATAGACATTCTGTGACACGCCACTACTAGCGAGGATATACAGGCATACTGTGGCACGCCACTACCAGTGAGGAGATACAGACATTCTGTGGCACGCCACTACCAGCGAGGATATACTGACATTCTGTGGCGTGCCACTGTCAGCGAGGATATACAGACATTCTGTGGCACGCCACTACCAGCGAGGAGATATAGACATTATGTAGCACGCCACTGTCAGCGAGGATATAAAGACATTCTGTGGCACGCCACTGTCAGCGAGGATATAAAGACATTTTGTGGCATGCCACTGGCAGCGAGGAGATACAGACATTCTGTGGCACGCCACTACCAGCGAGGATATACAGACATTCTGTGGCACGCCACTGGCAGCGAGGATATACAGACATTCTGTGGCACGCCACTGTCAGCGAGGAGATACAGACATTCTGTGGCACGCCACTGGCAGCGAGGATATACAGACATTCTGTGGCACGCAACTACCCGCGAGGATATACAGACATTCTATTTAAATATAATGATTTAATCAGTACAGCAGCCAATGTATTTCTGTTTTTTTTTATTATTATCATTTCATAGTTGCTGACTCTCAAAAGCCACTAGGGGCTGGCGTGAGGGTTTAAATATTGTGAGTGTATCTATCTATTTATTCTTATGTTTTTAATGTAAATTATATCTTAAAAACAAACAAATCTCTTCCCAATGTTCTGTGATAGACTAGACTGAGAGAACATTTTCTTTTTGTGTTGGAATGGTGTTATTGTTAAGTTTAGTTTAAATTAATCAGATTGACCATAATTCGCAATTAAAAGGTAAAGTAGTCAATTTCACTTTCTTTCTTTTTTACACGCATTACGGTTTCTATACTGTGGTCTGGGTCAGTTTTTTTATTCAAGCCATATACTTTTACACTACCGGCTGGCTAGGCCTGTTGACTGTCGTAATAAAGTTCGCTAAACGATTTTATTGTTTAGTTTTCCACATGTATAATTAACTAAAAAATACCCCAGTGTCTAATCCTCGAATTTATGTGTAATCTACTTCAGAAGGATCCATACTTAAATTTAAGTAATATGGTGCGATTATTGACGATATTTCAACGTCAGAAGACCGTCTTCAATAAGCATCTTCTTGGAACAATTTGTTATTCAAAGTAAAATCAATCGCATCGGCGATCCTACGGTCTAAGGCGTCACAAATTATAAATGTCGCTGACAGGTAAGTTAGGGCTTGAATCTTGACCTAATGTACAGATGGTGGCTTTTCCTGGATAAATTTCCACCCTAAATACTATATCCCTCATACCTACCTAACTTACCAATTAGTGTAAATATGGGAGGTGACCTGGCGGTCTAGGTGTAAGGTGTCAGACTTCTGTGCTGGCGGCCGGGGTTCAATCCTCGGTCCTCACATAGATTTATCTGATTACCAAACCCTTCCTTCACCTAATCTCACAATCACCCTACCATTACACCTTAGCGTAAGTGCGTATAACCCGAACGGGTAGTAAGACGCGGTGCTAATAATAATCATGTAAATATGGGGATATCTCGGACTGGCGTACTAAACGCAGTGCCACAAACAAACAGAGTTTTATTTAAGTTGTTTTCAACTTTTTTTTACGGTTGTTTATCCTTCATTTGTAAACACCTCAATTACTCCAAGGTTTTTTAAGATAAATAAATTAAAACTCTTCTCACAAGTCATACCTATGGTATTTTAAAACTAATTTATTAACTTATTAAAGAATGGTACTAGTTTTATTAAAACACTTCTTCAAACATAATTAATCTTACGTTTTACATGCAAGGCTACAAAAATCAATACACGTATTTTAGCTCAGTAAAAACTTTAATAAACAAATCACTCGTCAATTAAGGTAAAATTTAAATTTAACTTAGGTATAAACAGAGAAAGAAAAAATGATTTAGAACACAATATAATTATTTTAATGAAAATACATAAAATACAAACAAATGGAAGCCATGGATTTTTAAAAATATAAAGCTCAAATTAGGATAACTTGTAGTCTAAAAAACACCATTTTAAAATGATCTCCCACGTACTTCGGATTGTACGCGTTAGGCGTGTTAGAAACTACTGGTTTATTTAAACTATTATCATTACTATTATATTACCAAGGTCTGGTTCACTATCTTTTATTTTACCTGTTTTATTCTTGTTTCAATTCCATCTTCTCGTTAAAGAGTTAAATTGATCACGTATTTTGAATCGCTAGATTTCTGTAATCCGGCACAGCCATTGTACTATGTAGGTCATTGTTGCTCGGCTTACATAAATAAGTTTATTATTATTATTATTATTAGCACCGCGTCTTACTACCCGTTCGGGTTATACGCACTTACGCTAATGTATAATGGTAGGGTGATTGTGAGATGAAATGGAGGACCTACAGTTTAACGTGGAATCCGAACCACGGTGGTGGCCTGACATTCCCCACATCATAAATAAGTTAAAACTAGCTCACTTAAAACATTGCTCGTCTACTGTTAAGGCTAGCACAGTCATGTAATAATAATCATAATAGTTTAATTTCTATTGTTCATCTAAGTGTTGGTGAGGACTTAGAAATGACAAACGTTACAAGAACAAACTTCACAAGAATAACAATTGTTTTACTTTCTCACGGAGAATGACTTGTAATCATGAAAATTTTCCACCTCTAGAGTATGATGTATCTTGACGTATAGGTCTCTCGAAATAAAAAAAATAAGGGTCTTACAATTATTTCTGTCTGTATCTTGGGGATAAGTCAAAATGGTATGATAGGTTTCGTTCAAACCTGATATTTAAACATTATACTATGGTCAGACCTCAAGTTGAAATCGGGATTTTATTTCTGGTTCTAAATTTAAGGCTAGCATAATAATGAGTATATTTATTTGGTGAGTGTTTTTTTGCATGATAAATAAAACTGCATAGGCCCTACTTATTTTTTCCGGACCAAAAATCATTTAAAGATAGTTAACTTAAGAGTAATTTTTGAACATTAAATTTAATTCAAAATAGTTTTAACATTTTCACTCAAATGAATAATTTGGAGATTATTTTACATGTTGTGTAAGATTCTATGAATTTTTTCTTTAAAAAAAAATCGTTCAAGAGTAGTTTATTAATTTCTTAAAATTTGGATTTTTAAATAAGGGCTCTAATGATTTTGTTTGAAATTGGTATCTAAGTAATATTTTACATAATGAATAAAAATACACGTTTGTTTTTTATTTGTTTTAAAAAAAGGTTTCTAGTAACCAATTTTTGAAAGTTTTGTTGTTATTAGTTTTGTACCAACTTCCTACTACTACTACTATTTAAATTAGAAAACTTAACATTTCAATTTCACAATAGATTTATTTAGTAGACATAAGAAGTGTTACATTTTACAAGTTTTACAAATAGGCAGAAAATGATAGCATATTAATTCTCTTCTCAAGACAAATATCCTTGAGTGATTACTTGATTACTTGCAGTGACCTGGGCAACACAGTGACCAGTCAAGAGGCAGTAGAATTTCTAAAAGGAGAGTAATTTGAGAATTAGTTAAAGCAAAATATAGAACAAGTTACAGTATAACATTTACACAGTCTCACTCGACAAGGTTTAGTGTTACTAATACAGTTGGATAGTTGGCTGGTGAATCCAGCTGGATGATGGCTAAGGGCCAGAAGTCATTAAAGTACTAAGGCAGGACATGTTCCCTATACGGTACTACCCATGCATTCAATAGTACATTAACCTAATTTTGAACTATCACCAAATTTAAGAACTTATTTACAGGGTAAACAAAATATTATTTGCGCGGACCCCACTATGACAAACAGTCACTTTCCACGGGTTGCGCACCCAAACTAAAACCTTTAATGAACATGGACTGCATAGTCAATCCTCTATAATTTACAAACTACACTGCGTAAGGCAGAAAAAGAAACAGACTTCCTGGCGATAACCATCAATAACAAAGTACTGATGCACATGACGTTTAGGGTGTCATGAACTATTTTACCTTTTCAAGATTTATAGGAACTTGTGAGTTAGTGTACATTTACCACACTAAAATTCACATTTCCCAAGTGAGAGGCATAGACGTTAGGACCGTGTCCAAAAATACAATAATGCACTCAGCATTTGACTTTATGAGTCATTAAAATTTTACATGTCCATCAGACAGAAAGGCGAAATATTGCCAAGGTACTTCTAGCATAACGAAGTTAGCTAGTTCTGAATATGATACATGGTCTAACAAAATAAAACCAAAATACAAAGGCACTCAGCAATTGACTTTAAGAGACATTAACATCTGACTTGTCAATCAGACAGACAGGCGAAATATTACCACGATACTTCTAGCATTAGCTAGTTCTGAACATGATACAAATCTAATAAAATGAAACATTTCTCTTGCAAAATTAAAGGACTTCCGAATAACTATTTACAACATATCAAATAAAAAATAAAGTATCTTCTGACTACATGCTAGTGACTAAACGACCCCGGCTGGATACTGATACCCTAGTTGAGTTGTCCTGGTGTCCAGCTCGTTGATTCCGACGATTCATCCAGCAACGTCGATGCTATGGCGGCGAATCCGACGCCACGAACCCCATGGTCCTTCTTGGTAGTTTTCTCACCGGCAGAGCTTCGTCCTAGTACCTAGGCTGAGAGAAGGCGTTGTGCATAAATGAGCTCATGGTGCTACCCTTATATAGCGACAATCAGACACGAACATGAAAAGGGAGATAAAGGAGAATGAATTACGAAGCAGAGGTAGAATAAGGGAGAATAAATGAGAAAGAGAAAGAGAGAAGAGTTTAGAAACTGACGAGCTTCTTCTGTCGACCACCAGAGGCGCATGGTATCGCTGCGCCTTGACTCGGCACATCGACTTGATTCTTTCTACTGCGTGAGTCAGAGTTGATCCACGTGGAGCCGCCATCATGGATAATTCTGTTTTTGTGAAATGAGTAAACGATATCTGCAGGCATCTGCCCTTGGGTGAGTTTTATACACATATATCCTGTATCAAAATGCATCAGTATTAATTTAGTTATTTGATTTTCACTGTTTGTTTTACGAAAAGAAATGATATAGAAGTATATTTTTTAAATTATATTAACGGCCACATGGTTAGTTGTAAGTTTTGTATCAGACCCCTTTTTATAACTAGGGCACATATTCACAAATCTTATTCATAACTTTAATAACATTAGTCTTCTTTTGTGATATCTAGAACCGCAATTATAAAAATGTAAATTAATTTTTTGACTAATCCACGTGTTTTGAACGTAGGCCAATACGCAGTTTTTTGTATTAGAGTACAACTTTGAGGTAGTTTATCTTTTAATATCTCCATATAACCCCAACGTGGCACCCAATTACACGAATATTGATAAATAGTTAGTTTTTCCCTTGTAGGTGATCAATTAAACTGATTGACACGCTACAGTTTAATAGGCTCTTTGAGACAGTCTGTACAATTGTGCCATACCACTTAATTTTACTTGAACCGTATCTCAAAGGTAAGCGTTCACTAGCCCTCATTGGACGGATCTATTTAGTGTACTGCTTCAACGACATTCGGAGCATTAGGATTTCTGAATGAGGCTGCTACCAACATCTCTCTTTCAGATCTACCGTGTCACCTTTTGTGTATCCTAATATATATAATATCACTGGCATGGGGAGTCGTTAGGATATGGGCTACCATAGACAAATACTCTAGCTGAAACCCACAAAGGTGTCTTTAATCTAACAACTAGCTGGTAGAGTTGTAACTAATCTAATTTGATTTTAAAGTATTATTTTTCAAATCAAAAACATGTTTTTTTATTTTATTTAAGTATGTTTGGTTAGTTTTTAAGCTTATCACAGCTATTTTGACAAAAATAAAAAGTTCTAGGTTCTAGAAAAACGTTCCCCAGATGGCAGACCTTTACAGTGTAACTAATGATGTGAAATAATAACTCACTCATACGCGGTAGTTCGCGAACTAGTGGAGGACTAATCTGAAAGATGTATGTCGGTCGTGAACGATTGAACTACATGATCGGTAGCGAGCAATGAACTTTGCGAACGACCAAACTACAAGAAGAAGTTCATGAAATATTGACCTAGATAAATGAACTGCTCAGTTCAGTGAACAAAATATTTTTGAACTGTTCCCAACAGTGAACCTGTCCAATGCCCATCTATAAACTAAAGAGAAATAATAAAGCTGAGCATTCAAAATGAGAATGGTGCGACTGGTGGGGAGTACGTGTACTACTCATTATTCCGTACGAAGTCATCCGCACGCAACACACGTGTTGGATCTGTCTCCCGGAATTTGGCATTGGCTATGTTCGATACGTACGATTCGGATAAGTGAACTGAATTTCACTTAAATAATGTAAATAATACAAAAATCCGATGCATGTGTTCCGTCCGATGCGGACTAGTGGACACTTACCTTAGTGCTCGGCTGAGCTAACCTCATATTTACACTAATTATATTGGGATGAAGGTGGAACTTAGGAGTGCCCTCGCATCTATTTGGTGGGAGATTTAAGAAAGTCCACTTTCCATACTCACTGCCTAGTTTTGAACCGTAGCATCCTGGGCCCTGAAAACCAAACAAAATTAGAGTGATGCCTTTTCAGCGTGCCCAATATTGCAAGTAGTATAAAAATCATAAAAAATATATATATATATTTTTATCGGCGTGTCTTACTACCTGTTCAGGTTATACGCATATATAATTAATCTAATGGGACGGATATGTGAAAGAAAGCACTTTAGGGTTAATCTACCAGCATTTGCGTGGAAGGAGAGTGGGGAAACCATTTAGGAAAAACCACACTCAGTAGACCGGATATGTTTTCGAGCCCTTAATCTACCTGCATTCGCGTGGAAGGAGAGTGGGGAAAACATTTAGGAAAAACCACCCTCAGTAGACCCGATAGGTTTTCGAACCCAATCTCCCCGTCTTCAGCAGGCCAGTCTAATACGATAATAATGCCTTAGACCATCCGACCAATGAAGTGGGTTGGAATAACTTTGAATTAAAGTGGTTAGCCCTAAATAAGTTACCAGAAGTTTTCAAATTTGGGTGTTATTGGACGTCTAATAAAATTAAAATGTCTTAAATAATATTATTAATATAAACTTCTTGATAATTTACGTAAAACCAAAGTTATTAATGATTTAACTTACAGACTATAGAGGGGCAGGGTAGTTTTGAAGAAGTGATTCCGTATTAGTATGGAGAAACGTTGGGAAAACCATAGAAATAAATCACTGGGTCAGCCTGAATCCATATCTCGACCTCCCCGCCACCATAAATCCAGTTTGATTAGCCTGGGACACTGCTACGATCAATTGCGTTATGTAATTTAGTTAAAAAGAATTTTCTTAAATAAATTACTGTGGTAAAACATAATAAAAATAAATGTAGTTAGCACAAATTAATACCCAGAGGAAAAATCGCTTATGTCCAAATAACAGAGTAGGTATTATTATTATTATTATTATTATTATTATAGTTAATCCCAGCTAAGGTTAGGACGTGTGGTGATTTTTGTGCAAATTGGCAGAACATTATCTTTTTAAGGAGCCTCAATTTATTTTCTACAACATCAGGAATCCTGTAATAATACATACATTCATAAATTAACTTATAATATACATTCATAGCTAATACAGGTTTATATTCATGATTATAAAATCACTACCCAAAATGGTGGGTATGTGTACTGAATGCCAGGCTCATATAGTCTGATCTGCTGCTGATAGGTAAGGTATGGGTTCTAATCTCGGTCAAGTGTACTGAGAGTGTTTTTCTTAACTTTTATGTTCACTTTTCATCCACGTAAATTCAGGTACAATCCCACCACATAATATATTTCTCATTTCTATTCTATTAACATAGTCAAAGTGTATGTAGCCCGGACGCCGTATGAAAAAAAAAACTAACAAAAACACTTAATCCTATTAAAGTATATTCCACTACTTTTCGATAGACTCGCCGTAGCTGTGTATATTAGTATACAGGGTGTTTCTATACGTAACTAAAGTTTAAAAAGCTATAAAACGATGAAATTTCGGTAGTAAGTTTAAGATACTGGTCATGATTACTCAATATATTAATAAGAAAGTTTTCATTACTCTTTATGTATACCCATATGCTATAATTTATTTTATGGTGGTGGCATTAATTAAAAAGAAATGAGAAAATCATAGGAATTATAATTATCTACATTATTAACAATTAATTCAGTTTGACCGGATAGGTAGTTTAATTTTTAACACCATTGTTTTGGATCTAAGGGCACATCCTACTTAAGAGAAATATCCTTACACTCTGGTATGTCTGATGAGAATGCCAGTTATGAATTTTCAAAAGCACTTAAACAATCATCTGCAAATACATTATTGTGACCCTATAAAGACATGACCAGGGGTAGACTGGCAGGATATAAGTGGCCCTGGACTACAACTATGATGACCTTAAACATTTATTCACAAATATCACTCAAGATATGTTTCAGAGTAAGCTGAAGTACAGTATTTGTATTATTAAATTTGATCCGCAGGTAATTTCAACACAATTATCGATGACTACGTCGCTATTCACCCCACTTAAAACATCAACTTCTATTTTATACTGATATCAGCAATAATTCTTCTAAATTATTAGACAATAGTTAAGAATCTATTTTTGAAATAGTTAAGTTTGTAGAATGACCCTCCCCCAGTGGCGTTTTAAAGGGGGGAGGGAAGGGGAAGCGGTCCACAACGGGTGACAGCCAAGTATTAAAAGTAGTAAAAGCTACTAATTTAAAATTTGCATCGATGGACAAGGTGAGAAATAAATGGAGGGATATCTTACATCGCATATTAGAAGTACAGGTAACCAAGTTTCTAGCTCACCAGAATCTTCCTTTTCCTGGTCGCAAAGAAAACATGTCATCAACAAACAAACGAAACTTCATAGAATTGGTAGATTTGCTTTCAAATTATGATCCCATTCTGAAACACCATTTCATTAGGATTAAGCATTATATTTCCTATGAAAAAAAACCTACATATTTATCTCCAAATATTCAGAATAAGTTTATTTGCCTTTTGGGGAGCCACATCAGAGATAAAATAGGGGCTGATAACAGGAAAACAAGGTATTTCGGGATTCTTTTTGACAAAACTTCTGATGTGTCTCACATTGATCAGATGTGTGAACTAATTAGTTATGTATATATTAAAAATAGCAAAGTTGAACTAAGAGAAACATTCTTGAGCTTATCGCCTGATGCCGGAAAGACTGCTGCTGAGCTCATAGAGAATATTCTGAGGCATCTTAAGAGAGATGGACAGGAGATAAACCTGTAGTGTGGTCAAGGGTATGACAACCTGCAACTATGGCTGGGATTGATTCATGATGGTGTTCAGTCAAAGATCAGAGCTATTAATCCAAAGGCTTTGTTTGTGACTTGTGCAAGAAAGGAAAATCCCATATTTTGCTGTCTGACGTATGTATGTGATTTCTCTTTTTTGAGCAACCTTTCTTTATTGTTTGAAGTCCTAAAAGAAATTATCGTAATCTCAAACAAAAGTGTTTCTAGACGGTTGGAGTCAGTCTAAGAATATGAACTGTGAAGCTCCAAGCTCTAAAACGGTTTCTTAAGGATCACCTAAAGGAAATTGTGGATCAGGCCCTTCATTATGCAACTATTAACTGTGGGGAAATTGAATCGTTAGATGGAGAGAAGAGGGAGAGTAAAGCATCAAAAAAACATGCCAAGAGAGATGGCAAAGGATGCTGGTTTCACATTACCAAAGGAATTAAAAAAGGGCTATGCTTAAATGTCTTGATCTCTTTAGTCAATAATTATATATGTGTCCTAAGGCAAGGGATAAAATTATATCATTCTTCGTCGTTGTTCAATAAAACACTTTGGCAAACAATACTATGCTGTTTAAATACCTAATCTAATATATTTTGTGTGTCTAAATTTAAAAGTTATCTATGGGGGGAGGCGATCAAAGGAAGGACTCACTCCTACTGTCAAAAACTCTAGGTACGCCACTGACCTCTACCTGATATTTATTTAAATTATAAAGATATTAAAAGGCAGTATTCACTAAACAAATGCTTTTACGTTTGGTCTAAGAAATTGTTTATATAAAACACCAAGAAATAACAAATTAGACGGGTTTTTTTTACATCTAATACCATCGCACATATTCACAGAATATGTATTCTGGTCACCCTGATATCAAATCACTGGAACTTTTGATTAAAATATAATAAATACAATCATTTATAATTTAGTAGATAGTTTTGTTTCGGTTTGGACAGCCCAAATCAAACCGACCCACCAGGATACGTCCCGGCGGCCCAGTCCAACCCACTATGTTTACCGAAGTTGCGACACATCGCGTGCAAATTTGTTAAAAATATATATGACAATATAACGTTTTCATGTTGTTGTTTTTTAATCATAGGGATTTAAATGTAAGCTCTTTAATCCTATAGGGACTTGTTGATATCCTTCACCTTCAGTTTGGCGTGAACCATATTTTGAAATAGCGAAATATTTCTTACATATCACGAAAATTATGCATGTTTTGTTTTCGCATAGCTCTTATACCAGTATAGCAGTGTTTTTTATTAGAGACTTAGCACTGTTTAAGTTAAGATAACAGGCTGAGAAGGTCATGACAATGACTTAAACAGGTTGATACTAAATTAATCTGGTTTAGAGAACGTGCATTCATATTAACTTTGTACTATCTTACTCTGATTCTTACCATCCATCCGAGATATCTGCGTCTTACTACCCATCCAGGTTATCCGCGTCTTACTACCCATCTATGAGATTATCTTTCTACCAACCATCTGGGCTTGCTGCATATTTACAGTAACAGTAAAAGGTGGAAGTAAGAGTTTAGAGGAAATGTACCTACATTTGAGTGATGGAAGGAGTGTAACACCATTTAAGGAAAACACTTCATTATACCTGACTGCGAACTGAACTCTCACCTCTTAGTTACTGTAACCCAGACAAGACGAGATTGATGCCTTGAATCACATGCTCTCTAATGTAGGCCATAAAGGTTTTTAAAATAGTTTTTTTTAAGGACAAGGCACCTTTCCAATATTATCCGTTTGAATATCAGAAAAAAAATATTCTGAAATTTAATAACTGCTCAAACAATATTCACTTATTTTTGACTTCCCTGTTGTGACCTTGTTAAAGAATGACTATTTGTTTGAGGAAGACAATATCTGAGTGTTTTACCTCTACTTTTTTCTCAGAACTGCAACATTTAATATTAAACATCTTTAAAAATAAGCCATTATCACACTTTTCATGAAAATTTTCTTTAATTACAAAACTTAAAATATAGTTACAGTGTTGATATATTTTAGTTCCATTTGGCGTGAACCATATCTACACTTCTACACTAATATTATAAAGAGGAAAGATTTGATTTTCTGTCTTTTGTTTGTAATGGATAAACTCAAATACTACTGGACCGATTTAAAAAATTCTTTCACCAATATAAAGCTACATTATCAGCGCGTAACAGGCTCTATTTTATTTTGAAAATTGAATTTATTCCTCATAAAAATGTCGATAGTTTTACACAAGGTATAAAAAATTGCCTAAAAATATGCTTTCTTCACGTGCGCTGCAAAAACTATTAGTATTACATAAAAAATACTATATATATTGAACGTTCTCACTAACGCGAACAAAAAAGTCAACGAGACAATATATGTAATTATTATAGTTATGTTACAATAAACGTTTATTGTTGAAATTAGTCAACTAAAACACGGATGCGAACAAAATGTGATTATTTTCGTATCATGATATGAATCCTTATCCAAATCAATTATCTAATCATTTAGGCTGTTTACATAGGAGTAAATTACTTTTAAAATTATTCAAATCAGTACATTGGTTTTAAAGTTATGAAGAGTATAACAAAACATATATTGTGATAATTACTGCAAACCGCTCTATGGAACAATGCATGTATGTTAGGTAGGTAAACTGAAATGTTACTATCGAGGCAGCAGCTATTTAGAAATAATAAACAGTTTTCTAAATAACGTGACATTTATAGACGTCTGTAACGCGTCTCACTGCTCTGCTAGGTGGTCCCCTTAATGGATAAATACTGTAGCAGTCCGGACATGCATTGATTTTTCAGTTATTTATTTACACATATAAAAATCTCTAAGGTATGTCTGTACTTATAAGGGTATGGAAGCTTTTTCTGGTCAGTGTAGGGATAAAAAGACCAAATATCCCATTTTTAGAATGTTTGTCAGTCTGTCTGTTTATTGCCAGTAAATTAAAAAAAAGTGCTCATCGTATAGATACGGGTCCTTTTTCCGGAAACAGACTAAACTACATAACGTCACGATATATGATCAGCAAGCGGAGTAATGTTAAAAAACTGGGCGTAAAAAGTAAACATACATAGTGACTGGTTGGCGTGGTACAAAGGTTGGTACGTGACTCACTCGAGAGAAAAAAAGATGGCGAGGGAAAGGGAGACGAATTCGTGTTTCTTCGGGAATACGTCACACATAGGCTATATTTTATAAAACTGCCAGCGCCAGCGGACATTATCTATTGTTTCTTCACGGTAAGTTGTCACCTATAATCAAGTCCCTTACTACAGGTAGGCCTAGTCGTTAATATATTGCGTCATTGCCACATAAAACATTTCTGTTGCTTCTTGCATGTCTGAAATGGTCGCTGATAATAAAGTTAATTTCCCCGACGTCAATGCGAGTGAAACCACTAGGAAAACCTAGTTTTGAAATATAATTTCACTCACTTTGAAATTATGTGATATCTGTGTTGGGATGGTTACAGACGATTGCAAAGAGAAAGTTTCAGTGTTGCTTACTATTCAGGGTTGACAATCCCCAGGAAAAACAAAGAAAGCCTGTAAAAGTCAGGGAATTTGGTTGGTGTGACAGCGATTTTTTTAAATCACTGGAATTCTAAAATATGTTTGCAATATTTTATAAAAACGGAATAAAAGAGCCCGGCCAGTATAAAATATTGGTTTTACCCCAATCCACGTGATTTTATGAGGAGCACTGACATATTTGTCTTGAACATTTTTATGGCAGAAATCTAATAGAAAAAACCCGTTAACAAAATTAAATTGTATTGTTTTAAATTTCAGATAAAATATAGGAAAAAATGAATATTTTTTTTTGTCTGGAAAACTTGGAAAAGTCAAGGTATTTTTATTTTAAATAGTGATTAAAAATACTGTTAAAGAAATAATTAAAGGTTTTTCGAGTGATTACGATGTTTACTAATAAAGGATATTCTAGATTTAACGAAACCATTTATATATATACAACTTATATATAACTTTTATATATAGCCTATATGTAATAACTTATATGTCTAACTTATGTATGTAAGTTATCTATAATTACTGATATATAAAATGTATATATGTATAGCTTACATATAATAACTTATACACAGTATATTATATATTATGTAAATACGTAGCCCACCCAAACACTAAGCTCATCCTAGAGGTCCTGTAGCTAATTATTTACTCTATTGTTTGAAAGGATGGATGATTGGCAAAATTAATATAAAAGCCGATTTTATTTTATTAATGACGCCTAAGAATATTAAAACATAAATCATATTAAATGTTTGTATTTGTAGTGTGTGAGTTTGCATTTAAGTACTTTGATTTGTTTTTAAATTTTTTCAACAAAGTCACTTAGAAATATTATAATTTCTTATATATGTGTAGATCAACTCCAAATTAATCTTATTTTATTTGGAGGAAAAAATTCAAATCGTAGATGGCGAAATAATAGCCACATTCTTAGCAACTGTTTAACTTCATTACATTAATTAATTTGGGGATTTTGAATTCTCTTTGAATCAAGAATCAAATTCTTTTAATAATTCATGTTAGATTGATAATCATGAAATATTGTTTTATATATTATACTTTCTATCTACTTTAGTCGACTCGTTAGCATCATAGGGGAAAACTTTCATGCTAGTTCAAACATTTACTAAATTTTATTTCATGGTGTTCATACTCTCAAGGCTATTTGCCCTACACCCATCGCTTTTGTCATAGGTGCCAATTTCGACAGATATATGATAAATACAGTGGTATTTTGTCACTAGTGGCAAAATTTCATCAATATAGCTAAAGCGTTATTATACTGATGCTCATCGGTGGGCACGCGAACTAAACGTCAAGTTCGTCTAGCTTAGTTTGTCAATGAAGGGGCGGATCGTGGTTAGAATCCCGGTCGTATCTCATTAAGGGGATTTTATTTTACTGAATAGTTTCCCACGCAATGGTGGGTAAATTTCCTCTAAACTATAATTTCTTTGTCCCTAACCCATTAGTGTAATTATAATTCGAGGAGCTCGAATGGATAGTAAGACATTGTGCAAAAACAAAAAATCGTATGGTGATCCAACCATGCACTACATTTTGTAAATGTTAATTTAAAATGTGTTTTTTTAACTACTAGCACAACAATTTTATTGTGTTATTGTAGCTCAGAATTATAATTCAAGTTTAATAAAACACGAGTATCTAAAAATAAATATTATATATAATTTTTATTGGACTCTAAGGTTTACGTACAGTCTCATATCATGAAATTAATAACATAAGGAACGCACGTAGATGTTACATTTACTTAAATTGATATGTGTAACTTCTTTTACTCAATTAAATCAAGACAGAAATCAAGAATAAATAAAATGAAAGATGGTTTGTTTAGAGAAAGAACTCATTCTATCATAAATTATGAAGTCAATTAAAACAATTGTATTTTAAATAAGTACAACAGCACTTCTAAAAGGTCATTGGTAAGATTTTTACAGTAATTATATTCTAAAATTATTTAATTAACAGATTAATTAACACGGAGAAATTATTTTGTGATGATTAAATAGTTTAAGCAACAAAAGGTTATAGGAATGGCTGATAAGCAAATTGACTAGAAGATGAATTGGCAGTAAATGTAACATATTACAATTGCGTTCCTTATATTATTAATTCCACATAATTCTCCTTACTACAATTATAATTAATACTACCAAAATATTATCATTAAAGTGTAAACAAGACATAATTCTGTCCCCGGAATTGTGCCAAACTTAAAGATGTTAGTACAACCCTTGTCGATCGATGTGTCACGAGTGTTGGCTAGTGTGTCGGGATGCTAGCTAATATGTCACATGTCCTACTTCATCATTTTAAATCGTTATGAAATGTACACACAATAAAATAACATGGAAGTCCTGATTCCTGAGGATGGATCTTAAGTGCCCTTTCAAACGGACCACTTTCAAGACACAGGGTGGCGCCACTAAAGTCACCCTTTCACACGAGAAACCCCACGAGAACCCCAAGCAAGCCGCTCAGTTAATCCAGTTCTACGATGGATGTTAAAGAAGCTACAGTCGTATTGTTGCTGCTAAAGTAAAAGAATAACAGTCATGGAAAGATATGAGTGCATTCAATTAACACTTCAAGATTAGCTTATGGTGCTTTCTATGTGTAATATGTGTACAGAACGATTCGAAACTCTCTGTACAAACGTTGATGGGGGATATGGAACACTAAAACAAACCTTTTGCTTTAGTTAATGTGTGTCCGCAGACGTCACCCTTTATGGTAGAAGGCGCTGTTAGGCTGCACATTAAATGTATATTTCTCGCCGGCGTCATTGGCAACGCGAGCTTCGTACATATAGCAAGGATCAGTTCACGGATTCTGAGATGGCTGACATGCATTTAGCATATGAGGCTGAGGAATCTTTGAAAATGTACGGCAATCTAAGCGTTGATCTGTTAGGCATAGCAATTTATGCTTTTAATTTATGTACCAATAGCACCCTTTAACACCTAAAGGGAACGTCTGCTGGTATAACCTACAGCTATTATCGAAAAAAGGTTTGCTTAGGGTTCCTGATCTGATTAGCTTCCATTAAAGTTTGTATAGAGTTTCAAATCACTCTGTATATTGTATAAAGTCCTTAGGTAAGATAAATAAAACTTTTTCAATTATTTCAAGATGTCAGAAAATTAATCTTTTGGTAAATTTTTTAATATCCCCTGGTTTTATTATCTTGTTGAAGCGGTTTATTTGTGTAGTGTCCTATAATGAAAGACGTGATTGTACTGCACAAATAAACTTATCGAAACGATGAGACACAGCAATCCTATGCCTTGAAGGTGCGTCCCGTGAGGAAGAGTACATGGCCGCTTAGCCGGGATATTATACTTATAATATAATACTTAGCACCGCGTCTTACTACCCGTTCGGGTTATACGCTTTAAGTACTAATTACTCTAATGGATAAGGAATTGGGAAGGTTGAATTAGAGGAAGTGAACCCGCATTTGCGTGAAGGGAGAGTGGAAAATCATTTAGGAAAAACCGCCCCCAGTTCACCCGACCGAGATTCGAACCTCGATCTACCCGTCCTCAGCAGTCGAGCTTCAACACGACTAGCGCGTTAGCCAACTACGCCACCGAGGCGGGTGCCGGGATATTAATTATACGATTAGGCTCAAACCAAAAATCGCTATGAATTGCTGTTTTCTACGTTTTTGTCTAGACAAATACGAGATTGGGATGAGTTGAGTATTTTATTTCTATTTTTTTAAATGCTGTATTTTTAATTTCTCTCGACCTCTCGAAGAGAGAAGTACCGTGATTGTCAAAAAAAAAAAAAAACGAACTAAAGATTTTGATAAAGGTCGAGCTTTCATGACCACCTGAAACTGAAAAAGTGGTTTTAAGGTTTCCGTCTGTCTATCTATCCTACTAGAGCCAAAATCATTTTGCCGATTGTACTAAGACTTGGTGTACAAAGTTTTCATAAAGTTCCCCCGAGGAATTTTTAGAATTAGATATCTAGCCCTAAAATTAGGGGTAGTTTACTGAAGGGCAGAAAAAGAAAAATCAATTTTCTCTAGCCCACTCAAACGATTTTAATTAAATTTGGTATCTAGGCAGTGTTTAACATTACAAACAAAATGTATATATTCATCTTCCCCTGAAAATTACTTGGAGGGTACTATACTTAAACAGACATTTCCAATTTTGATAATATCTCCACAACTATTTAAGATACGAAATAACTTATCATTGTAAATATTTAGTACTCTTAAATATCAAAATAATTTGTTTAAAATATATGTTTATAAAATCAAGAGTTTTTGAGCTTTAAACACACACACACATATATATATATATATATATTTTTCAAGCCTGAACATGAAATTGTGATAATCTTTGGTGGAAACAGATATTCCTCCTTTCTTAATGGTTTTGAAACAGTTTATGCTTTTTGATATATGCTCTTTGGTGGAAAATGATGCTCCTTTTACTTTGTCCCGCCTCTTGGAGAGATAAGTAATGTGATTTAAAAAAAATCAAACTCGAGATTTCGATAAATGTCTGCGTTTCCTGACTCCCAGACAGCAAAAAGTTGTTTTTGCGATGACGTCTGTCAATCTCTTTGCCTGTTTTTATCTCGGACTAGAGCTGAAATCATGTTACCGTTTGGGTTAAAGCTTGGTATCTAGGGTTTTCATAAGTTCAACCAAACCAACGCTAAAATCTGTGTACTATCAGCTTTACATTTTTTTTAATCCATTCTAATATAACCTGTTTATTTATTCGAGAATACTATAGTTAAATGGCGCTAGGAGACATATCTAAGGAATATTGTTTTGTTTTTATCTTCTGCTAGGCATTTGTGTTAAAATTAGCACACGCAAATACATATTATACTGTAACTGTATAATGTACTGTACTTCTGACTCCTTTACAGTTCTACTATGAATTTTACGCATAAGTGTGTGCATTAGTTAAGGTGTTACTCTTGCAATCGACTGGTTCAAAAGTAACTGGGAGATTGGTGTTCAAAGCCCGGCCGGGTGTATTATTATTATTATTATTATTATTAGCACCGCGTCTTACTACCCGTTCGGGTTATACGCACTTACGCTAATGTGTAATGGTAGGGTGATTGTGAGATTAAATGAAGGACCTACAGTTTAACGTGGAATCCGAACCACGGTGGAGGCCTGGCATTCCTCACATTCACAAGATGTCTTGTCAGAGGTGAAGGACGGGTTTGGTAATCAGATAAATCTTTGCTGGGACCGAGGATTGAACCCCGGCCGCCAGCATAGAAGTCTGACACCTTACCCCTAGACCGCCAGGTCACCGACTGGCCGGGTGTAATGAGGGTCTTTCGCCAATTAATGGCAGTTGCTTGGAAAATGGCAATAATCTTAACCATCAGGAAAAATATTAAACTTACTTATGTATCTGATAAAATTGCTCCAAAGAGGAAATCCCAAGAATCCTCCGATTATATAATCTGGCTTAGCTTGCAATTATTGTATGAATTATCATTTTCTGTTCTCAAACACATTCAAATGAACACGGGGGAGGGCGAGGGTCGTATAATTCAACTGATTTTTAATAGATTAATAGTATATTTTCAAGAGTTTAAAAAGGTTTTTTATTTTAATCCATTTGAGTTTAAAGACGTCAAATTAAACAGTTTTAATGAGTACTTTTAATATATATATACATATATATATAATAAAAGACCCTCTTCTTTAAATTCAAATGGATTAAAATAAAAAAACTTTTTAAACTCTTGAAAATATACTATTAATCTATTAAAAATCAGTTGAATTATACGACCCTCGCCCTCGTGTTCATTTGAATGTGTTTGAGAACAGAAAATGATAGTTCATACAATAATTGCAATAATAATATATATAGCTGATATGATACAGTTTGTTCAAGATATTTATTTAATCAATATTAGTATTGTCGATACCCCTCCCCCTTCTCCCAGTGGGCAAGTTGTCAGGATTGCTTGAATACGTTGGTTTCCTAAATGGTTTTCCACTCTCTCTCCACGCAAGTGCGGGTTCACTTCCTCTAATTCAACCTTCAGCGTTGAAATACTAGTCCTCGAGTTTTATTGAATTTACTGTATTATTTATTTAGCAGTGCGTCTTACTACCCGTTCGGGTTATACGCTTATGTACTAATTACGCTAATGGGTTAAAAATGGGGAAGGTTAAATTTAGAGGAAGTGAACACACATTTTCATGGAGGGAGAGTGGAAAACCGCTAAGAAAAAAACACCCCAGTTGACCCGACTGAGATTAGAACCTAGATCTCCCCGTCCTCAGTAGTCTGGCTCAACACGATTCCAGTGCCACCTAGGCAGGTAATAAATATACTCCTCGGTGGGTAATCAAACCCTGGACTCCCGCGTGATAGGTGGGGGTACTCACCACTATTAATACTACCGAGTAAATGCATTGCAGACTATAGTACACAATGTAAAATGTGATGTAGTCAGTTGTTATAGTTGGTTGAGTCTAAAGGAGTCACTATCCCAAGTCAGTCCTTCTGCCCAACAGTGCTTCTGTATATTTACATCGGTGGTCTAACTCTACATCGAACTGGTCCTCAACCGCAGGGCCTACTTCCGTACTCACGAAATGCCCCGCGAATAAACCAGCTCCACCCACCCAACTGAGATAGTTTCAATCCTTCTTATAGTTCGAAAGTGTGTATTTATTCAATTGTTTTGCTTAGTTCCAAAACACTGATGTGTATCTATGTACAGATTGAGCTGATAGCAGTAAATCTGCTTTCATGTAATCGTACATCAGGTAGTGTGTACTTCAAAAGTCACTGTTGACAGCCCTAAGGCAAATAGTAGCCATTTGACAATATTGACTGGACTACATGCTCTAGAATCTAGATCATGTAGCGCAGTCAATATCTAGAACCTGGGTAAAACTTTTTTATGTAGCCACATTCTCAGTTTAATTATTAAATAAGAACACCAAGCTCAAAATGGCTTGAACCTTATCATATCTTCTTCACCTCTCTTAAGACAGGGCCGTAGGGAAAGCGAGAAAAGGTCGGTGTTTTGTAGTTCATTTGGTCATAGTAAATCAAACATTGCTTCTATAAAAACATAGGGTTTTTTTTCACATGGTGACATCAACATTTCTTGAATACCTGTCAAGAGTGTTTTGAAATTTAATGACAACTTTTTCTCTAAGAAGTTTGTCATCTAATGTTTCTATTCTCACGAAAGATATTCAACTACTGTTTATATCACCATGTGAAGAAAATTAAACTTTATGTTTCTACTGGAGCAATATTTTATTTATTTTGGCCAACAAAATGTTTCGCTTTAAGAACTGCAAAAATACCACCTCTAAAAATATTCCTTTTAGCTTAGTCTGTTTATCAAGGTGGCAGTATGGGAAAGCAGTAGGCCGTAGGGATGGACTTTTATCTGTGCAGGGGGAGACAATCAGCAAAAAATGGCATTTTAATTAGCTTGATCCCCCAAACCAAAAAAGGGTCCAGCTCCCTTCCCCACATGTTTGAAATTTATACACCACTAGAAGCTCTTTATAGTGGCCCTTCCCTTAATTGTTTTTTTTTAAATCAGATTCCTTCAGAAAATATTTGGAGTAGTCCACAACAATTTTTTTTAAAATTTGGATGCTCTTAGAACTTATTTAGATTGGTCTTCCTTCAGCAATTTTTTTGAAAAGTATACGCTTCCAGAAGCTATTTTAAAAGTGTTCGTTTTCTGGTGAATTAAAAAAATATATTCCCTGAGAAAAACTATTTGCAGTAGTCATTCTCTGGCAAATTTTTGAAAATTGGAAGCCAATATAAGAAATTTGGAGTTTTATGTACGGCCATCATAAGTCATCCTAATATCAGTGAGGATTGAAATTCATCATTTTCTTCTTCACCCCCACTAGAAGAACGTACCTCCCATTAATCCTTGCAAAATTTATCCAAATAACGAAATCCAAAAATATCTAAGGGTATTTAATAAATTTGACTATTAGAAAGTCATCATCTAACTTTTCGTAAATCATACATTCCAAATAATTTGGAATCATATTTTTTTTTTCAGAGATCTTCAGAAAGTCTTTCACATGAATACTAGTTAGCGTTAAGCGTTGTGATACAAATATATTACAAATAACTTGCTTCAAAATATAAATAGGCTCTACTATGGGCGTATAGAGATTATGGGGTTCAAACCCCCCAACACCTGAAATTTTTCTAAGTTTTTTATATGAAGCTTAAAGAAGTCCTAGTATCAAACTTCAAATATTTTATAGAGGCATTTACTTTTCAAACATTTGCCAGGGAAGGACCATTCCAAATAGCTTCTAGATGCATTTAATTTTCAAAATATATCACTCTGAATGGCTTCTAGAGATATCAGATTTTTAAAGGAAACACCCGTAGGGGGCCACTTTAACTAGCTTCTATATGCATGTAAAATTTTTAAATATTCAATCGAGGGCTGCTCCAATTAGCTTCTTAAAGAATTTGAGTTTCAAAAGTGTGTTGGGGGAAGACCACTTTCGAAATCTTAGCAATAATAAGGCATATAATTAAAAAACCCAGGCAAGGAACATTCCTAATAGGCTCTGAAAGCATCCAATTTCTTAAATATACTGATGGGGATCACTTCAAATAGCTTTTAGAGGCATATAATTTTTGAAGGAAAAAGAAAAATAGACGAAGAACACTTTAAATAGTGTCTAGGATATTCCAAATTTCAAAAAAAATCTGGATGAGTACCACTTATAATAGAATCTAGGGAATATAATTCATAAAAAAAAAATGAGCACTTCTTAAAATATATTTGAGAAGCATCAACATTTCCAAACATTTGCTGAAAAAGGTCTCTCCAAATAGCCTCTAGGAGGATCCAAACTTCAAACAATTTTAGGGGTAGCACTACTCTATATAGCTGCTAATAGAGTATAATTTTCAAAATATTCTCCAAACGAGGACATTACAAATAGCTTTTAGAAGCATCCAATTTTAGAGATTAGTGGTATAAGGAGGATAGAAAGTCCCTAAAATACGTCTTTGTTACTTTCCCCCTCCTACCTTCCCTCTAACTCAAATAAAGGTCCACCACTTCTGTATAAAACAAAAATGTTGCTATTTCTTAGGGTTTAATACTAAGTCTTAACATCATATCATAAACTTACGATTTTGAAACCCTACCCAAATTAAATTTTTCCTCTGCTCATGGGGTCTACTCTCCAAATCAAACGGGTAGTAAGACGTAGTGCTAAAAACAATACTCTCAAAAAAAGCAGGCAACTTGTAAAGTCAAGGCAAGTTGTAGATTCAACCTTCAATGCTGACTAAAATAGCATTCGCATCATTAAGGTCTCATTGTCATCCGTATCTGTAGACTTTTCTCTGTATCCGTTTCCACGGATATTTCTAATAGGTATATTTCGTAATAACCGTATCCACAATCCCAGGGCTACCTATATATGACAAAATAATTAAAATGTAATCCATTAATTTGATAACCGTTTAGTTTTATTCGATTATTTGAGCGTGGGAGAAAATATTAGAAATCAAGTTGATAGATTTACATAACCCACTTCGGTGGCCACACAGTCTAAGACTCTACTCTCGCAGGGGACTAGACCCCCGATGACGGGGAAAGGTTCGAGTTTCAGTCGGGTGTAATTAAAGAGGTTTTCTTTAAATGTTTTCCCACTCTTTACCCAAACAAATGTGGGTACACTTCTTTTAAATACAACCTTTCTAATTCTTAAAACCATTATCATAATTAGTACATAAGCGTATAACCCGAACAAGTAATAAGACGCGGTACTAAAAAAATATTTATATAAACATCTTACGGTTTATTTATTTTACAGCAAGTACGCGTACAGTTAAAAGTTGCCATAGGGTTATTAAATTAATAAATCTATATAGTACATAATTAGTGATGTTATATGCCAAGAAAAATCCAAATTTAGCAGACACACATTACATCAAACGACTGTATGACGAGACAACCGCTTACGCTACATTTAGAATGTATTAGCATAGCTCATGAGCAATATTATTATAACTTACAGCTCAGTTTCGGTATATCCTTTCTTTCATTTTCATTCTATGTGTTGAAAATATAAGTTTAAACTAGGGTGATAGGATGGGTTGGAATCCACTTTACTAAACTTTTACCCGCCTTTGTTGCGTAGTTAGCTAAAGCGCTAGCTTCGTGTTGAGATAGACTGCTGAGGACGGGGAAATCAAAGTTCGAATTTCACTCGGGTGAACTGGAGGTGGTTTTCCCTAAATGGTTTTTCACTCTCCTTCAACGCTAATGCGGGTTCACTTTCTCTATATTCAACCTTCCCAATTCCTAAACCATTAGCGTAATTAGTACTTAAGCGTATAATCCAAACGGATAGTAAGAAACGGTGCTAAGTATTATTACTAAACTTTTAATCGTAATTTTTAAATTTAGGAAGATTATCTTGAATCTTTTTCCAATATATTGAGAGCAACAAAACACGCAAAAGCTATCGAGTGTAGTTTCGTAAGATAAATCAAATCACCGACAAATAATTTCCAAAATCTTTCAGTTAAAACTTGACCATAACGTATATTTTTGTTCATTATGTACTGCAAAGTATGATGTTAAGCAAAGTACTTAGTGGTCTGCAAGATATCCTGGATTGAGTTACAAGTGTCCTTTGGAGAGTATATTGAGCAGGTCTGCATTGAGAGTATAAAGGTGACTGTATGCGAAACGCTCGTACACCGAAATCTCACCTTGGACTGATAATTAAGCCACACGTGGAAATGAACCAATAAAAGCTCTGATGTGATCGTTTCGAGTCACACCTGTGTTTTAACAAACTCCTTTGTATTCCAGTCTTGGGCGTTGAGGCCCAAGTGCACATTTGTCTGCGCAAGACACCTTCAATTACTAAAGCCTACATCACCCAATATGGACAGGGACTGTCGAGCCTGACTTCAATGACTGATTGACTGTTGGAGAGTTCTTAGAAGTGCTTAACCGCGTTGTCGAGCTATGTTCTAGACATACAAATCACAAGGTCCCCACCCAGGAGAGTTCGCGGTTTGAATCCCAGATTAGAGCAGTGAATAGCCCTGATTCTGTGAAGGCCTTAAGGATATTAACTTACTCATTTACTTACTTACTCTATGGTATTAGGAACTTGAAAGTTCATTGCTGCACTTACAAAAGAACGTCACACATCCCTATCTTGAGCTAATTCTATCCAGTCCACCTCATTACACTTTCTTTCAGATAAATTGTAATGGTATTTTCTCATTGGATTTACCAGTCAATACCCTTAACATGATTTTAGATTCTTCCAATCACGCTGCATGTCCCGCTCACCGTAATCTGCGAGATTTTGTTATCCTAACAATGTCTAGTGATTAGTACAGGGTATGTATCTCATCATTTTGTAATTTCATACACTCCCAGTATCTTCATTCCTTTGTGGACCAACTATCTTCCTAAGAGCCTTTTTTCGAAACCCTAAATTGATTTTTGTCATATAAGGTAAGAAACCATGTTTGACAACTTTAATAAAAACCGGTAAAACTAGTGTTTTAAATATTCTGAGTTTTACATTTCTTGACAGCAGGTGAGATGTTAAACAAACAAAGACAAGACTACTGGATGGACATTTTCTTAATAGACCAGGGTACAGAAATATTTAATATTGGCCTAAAAAGTGGTCACAGAAATATAAAAACATAGACAAAACTACTATATTTACAATTTTCATTAAAGTTGAAATTGAACCTGACTAAAAGATTATTAGTGGTGGCTACATAAATATGAAAGTACAGACAGTACTACAGTATGAACAATAAATTCCATTAGAGCTTCAATTAGATCTGGCTACAGGATGATTCGATTGTGGCCAAAAGGTGGTCCCAGTAATATAAACATATAATCAAGACTGCTGGATGAATTTTTTTCCATATTTCAGAAGAAAAACGATCAAAACAAATATGTTTACTTGGTTAATTCATTTATGATAAGCGCATAAACTCTGTATTACACGCATTAGGGATTTTCTAATCAAAATTCAGAACCCAAAAAATAAATTAGATACAATATAAATACATATTTAAACAATCTATTTAAAATACGTACAAAAGAAATTCAAAAATATTGTAAATCCCTTTCAATAATTTTTGTAGTAGAAAGTCAGTGTCAAGACAACTTGATTTGAAAATTTACTCTATATTGAATCTGTCAGATATTTTTAATCCCGATGCTTTATTTAAATTGCATACATGAGAAAATAGACGCATATGAATCTAAATTTTAGCTTTGGACTAGCAGTAAAGCATACTATTTAACAAAGACGAATCGAACTCCATTTGATTTTGTTGGAGATAACTTTGAATTGTTTTCTGGTTTTAATGTATAGTATGAGGGTGGGAGATTTACATTAATTTCATTTAGCTACATATGCAAGTATTATATTTTTTTAAAATATTATTTTGTGCATTCTTTTTTTAGATCAAATATAATATCTAATTGTTATATAGCCCCATTACCATTATTAAAATGTGTTTAGCTCAGGTGAATGTGAGGAATGCCAGGCCTCCACTGTGGTTCGGATTGCACGTTAAACTGTAGGTCCTTCATTTCATCTCACAATCACCCTACCATTACACATTAGCGTAAGTGCGTATAACCCGAACGGGTAGTAAGACGCGGTGCTAATAATAATAATGTTTAGCTCGGATGGATGGTAAAATGCGGTTGAGAAACAAACTTTCAGAAACGTCCAAAACTACCGTGAACGAACTATACACACCATATGCTACATCCGAGAGTCGCAGTTACTCGGGCTGCATCTGTCACGGCAATTTAAAAACCCTCTGGAATAATAGGAATCCTCTTCAGAAGCCGGCTCGACAGAATTAATAGAGCATAGAGGCGGGGAGAGGGGGACTCGGTGAGTCACAGGACTGGCTGTCGGTTTTTAATAACTTATTTGTTTGACCCGTGTAAACTCCATTGACCCTATCTTGAGACTCTGAATTCGAGTAGAACACGTTCGAAGGACTGCCATTAACTCTCAACTCTTAAGGTCGTCCTTATTAAAATAAACCCTAAGT